>JAHIAM010007200.1:0-25490 GCA_021605205.1 Aegilops longissima
AAAAATTTTGGTTGTGAAAACTATTTCTTGGTTGTTGTTTGATATGGTGAAAACATTGATTTGGATTTCTTGGTTTTCTTTGGGTTTTGGTTCAATTGTTTCATGTGTTATTTAGTATCTGTTATGTTAAGTGATCATATGTTTGTATGCTTATTGATTGTTGTTTGCCTCGGTAGAATTTCGGTCTGAAGCTTGCTACCACGAGTCCCTAGCTTTCGAAGATCGTCGCAAGGCAAGTCATTGATCATATTTCTTTTACTATACCTATGATTTTATTGCATTAGAATTATACCTCCCCACCATGCATGCAGTAGGAGAATTTGAAGTTATGTTCTTGAGTAGTATCATGAGGTAGGATGAACCCAATTCCTTGTTACCATTGCCGGGAGAAGTAGTTTATTTTGCTATGCTCGTGAGCGGGGTTGGTTGAGTGAATCATAAGGGAGATGTGAAGTCAAGATGATGACAACCCATGACTTCAAGCTCAAGATGGACTTCAAAATTCACTCTAGGTGGAGGGCGGTTGGGGCACCCTGGGAAAAACTAGCGGTTGGCGGGATGCATGGAGAAGCGCCATGACATCTTGCGAGCTTCACCCAGCCACGAAGACGGATGATACCCATTGACGAAGCTTACATGCAGCCGCAAGCCATTATGGGCTCGGCTTGGTCAACCCTAGGTGTGACTCGGCGGACGGTGCTCGAGATGTAGAAAACGGTAGGATTGGATGGGTACGGCGGTGGCGGAAGGAACTCTTGGAAGACCCTGTTTAGTTCGTCCGTCTTCAAACACCAGAAGTGCGAAGACTTAAAAGGAGGAACGATTCTTGCGGTAAAGTGCACAAACCTCTGCGGTGAAGATCTAATCGGTTAGCCGTGTCCCGATTCTGGACAATTTGAGCCTCTGGAACTTGGAGTATTTGGATATCTCAACACCGAACTTAATAAATTAATTGAGGGATTATTTAATAATTGGGAATGAGACATTGGTTGGGAACCATCTCAATAATTACCAACATTTTGTAGTAATTGCAAACAAGTCCTTATTGTAGGGAAAAAGCGGCTTTTACAAAACAATGAAACTTAGAGCCCCACCAAATTGCATATAGTGTTAGTAATTTTATTTTATTCTCTCTTCATGACTTGCGGCATATTCAAAATGCTGACCTACGGCTGCAAGCGTCTTATGTTGCGGAGGAGTATTCGATCAGGAGTGAGGCTACGATCCCGCTTGGCGATTGCCCTTTGGGTCGGATGGACTCGCTATTCTTCTCGCTTCCGCAGCTTTATTTAGTTTATTTCTCATGAGTTGGCCTTGGCGAATTTATTCTATTGTAATAAAGACTCGATATGAGAATCGTGTAATAAATTCAGGTGTGATTGAACTTTGATTATTTCATCAATGTCTTGTGTGCGGCATGATCTTGGGATGGTACAGCTACGGAGACTTGACCGATTTTGGGTCGGTCGCTACGAGATAGTATCGAGCACCCGCGACCGTGGGGCGTAACCCTAGGATCGGAAAGCCATAGGAAGAGACTATTTATTTTATGTCCTTATCATTCCGTAATTCTCCCTTTCATTTCGACTTCTCTCGATTTTCAACATTCTAGATGGCCGCGAGTTCACCCCGGTTTCCTCGGAGTTTTGCGGCCGGGGAGGCGATGCCTTGGCAAAAAGCTGGTTCAGATCGTGAAGAAGCTGAAGATTGCTTGCCCTCAATCAGGAAGCCTACCAATGCCCGGCGGATACCGCTTTAGGTTGAGGTGCACATTCGGGGAGGACCTTGGAGGACATTGAGCCCTTGACTTTGGTTTACGATTTCAATTGGATCCTCGGAAGAGACATGGCGATTTATCGTGCACTTGGACATCTCCGAGAAAGCAGGCAGCTCGACCCATCAGACCTCGCCATGATTTCTTGGAGCTAGGAATGGAATATCATCCGTACCGTGAGGGCGACTCCATTCTCTCATTGTCCAAGACTTGGGTGTCTCCTCGGAAGCGGGATCCGGACTCGGTAACTTCGAAGGTACAAGGGTTTGTTCCGTGACTGGGCTGGAGGAAAAGCACCGTGAACTTCCTTGACCATGAAGAAGAAATCAAAGTTTCATGGAAGTCGACAAGCTGAAGATGGATGTTGCGCATTAGGAGAAGATGGACTTGGGAAGACCTTTTTCAGTGGAGATCGGACCTCGTGAGCAATGACCAGGATTATGAAAGGGCTCCGAAGAAAAAAAGGGCGCCAAGGGCCCAAGGGGCCCACGGAGGGCGCAAGGATAATTGATGAAGACATTTAGTCGACCGCCATGTTATTTTTTTTCCGTCGTCAGTTAGGCCGTTATTCGATTAGTCGTGAAATTTGTAATCCGAGATTGAACCATGTTTGAGTGGATTGAATAAATGATTGGGTGATTATGTTTGTGCATTCATTTGGGTAGTGATATTTTCTCATTAGACCCTTGTTCTATTCTAATTTTCTCATCCACTCCAAAACACGGATGCCTCGGGGCGTGACCCGGTCTCAACTTTCCGCGGAGCTCACCCGGTGATCCAGCAGAAATGCCCTCACTCCATCGAACGAACAACAACAACAACAATCCCCCAACCCCTTTGACAACTTGACCCTTCCTAAGGAATCCGCGGTGTTCTCTAGCAGCAGGGTTGTGGCGATGATTGGCTCCAAGGTCGGAAGGGTTAACCCCTGGATGCCAATTAGAAAAGTCGCTTTGCCCCAGATGGACCTGCAGCCTCTTGGTGGGAGAACTACACGCCACTTATCCCCGCCACCATCCGTGGGATCAGTTCCAGCAGGCTTTCCGCAGCTCATGTTCAGGAGCCATGAGTGCGAAGCGTGGTTCCGAACTTCGCCCGAGGGCGTGGGGTGCGTGGATGAGTTCACAAGTTAGCTCGCTATGCCCGGATGATGTGGCCCCGGATGTAAAACGGAAAAATTTCTCGAGGACTCAAAATGGGAATGCAGCTATGGTGGCTACCTTCAACAACTACCGGTAGACAAGGCCACCATACTTGAAGGCAAGCAGGCAGATTGATAGCATAGCGGAAGTATGGCGGGGAAGTACAACTGGAGCCGCGAAGCCCGTTATGCCCCATACTCGGGAGGGCATACCCATCCACCCATGGAGGACATAATCATGGAGGACATAACCATGGAGGAATGGGAACAACCCCGACAACAAGTCGAAAATGGAAAGCAATGGCAACCAATGTCTGCCCGGTCGGAAGGATCGAGTCACATCCTGTTTCAAGTGCCGAAAAGGGCACTACCCGACTCGGAGGCCAAGCGGAGGAATGGAAGCGGCAATGGAAGCTCCAAGAAGCCCAACCCTTTCCTCGTGCTCGGTGAACCACATTGGCGTGGAGGGCGTCTATGATCAGCCGAACTTTGGTTGGTAAGTTTTATTAAATTCACATCGATTTGGTACTCTTTGATTCGGTGCAAATTCATTCATATCAAGGGTAGTTGTGGAAAAAAGGGGTTGCCCCTAGAACCCTTAGAAGCCCTCTTCACGTCGGTTCCGGGGAGGAGAAATGATGGCGGCTTGGCTGTCATGCAACCCTAAATAAACCATAAATTTCCCGACCTCATAGTATTAAACCGGACCTTGGATGTAATCCTGGCATGGATTGGTTGACAAAGTTTGAAGGAAACATAGGCTTGCCCGTGATTCGCTCACCACCGGGCGAAGAGGATCAAAATTATCGGGCGTATCGATGAAGAATCGGTGAATTCCCTCACGGGAGTTGTTAGGAGGAAGTGCGATGGGCAAGATTTTCCGATGTGTTTCGGAAATTAGGGAATGCCACGGCGAGACATTGAATTTGAGGTTATTGCCGGCCGCCCCAATATCCAGAGACCCTATCGGATGCCCCGAGCGATTTGAAAGATCAAAATCAAATTAATGAGCTATTGGAGAAGGATATATTAAGCTTCACCTTGGCCCATTCTTTTGGTAGAGAAGAAGGATGGAACCACGAGAATGGTTGTGGATTATCGTTAGTTGAGCAGCGTGACCATCAAGAACAAGTACCCTCTGGATGATTAATGACCTATTTGATCAGCTAGTTGGAGCCAAGGTATTCTCCAAGATCGATCTTGATCGGTATCATCGATTGAAGATCCGTGAAAATATACCAAAAAGCATTTACCACGGTATGGTTTATATGAGTATACCGTCATGTCATTGGATTGACTAATGCCCTGCATACTTCATGAATTTGATGAACAAGGTATTTATGGAATATCTGGACAAGTTTTCGTGGTTTCATCGATGATATCTGATTTTCTCCAAGGCGAGGAAGAGCATAAGGAACATTTGCGTCTATTACGGGAAACTCAGAACATCATTTATGCCAAGTTAGTAAATGGAATTTTGGTGAAGGAAGTGATTCTTGGACATGTTATTTAGGAGAAGGAATAGCATTGACCCGCCAAGGTTGTATCGGTCACCGATTGGCGTCCCCACCTCGTCAAGGAGATCCATGATTTTCCGGACTGGATATATCGGAGGTTTATTGAGAATTTCGAAGATTGCCAAGCCCATTTGAGTGTTGAAGAAGGGCCAAGTACATTTGGACCGAGGTTGTGAAGCCAGTTCGAATTGAAGAAGCGTTTGGTTACGCCCGATCTGATTTTGCGGACATACAAAGGTTACGGTATATTTGGCGCTTCTCGTCGGGGACTCGGAGGGTACTCAGAAGGAAGGAAAAGTTGTAAACCTCCGACAGCTTCGACCACCGAGATGAATTATCCAAAGATTTGGAGTTAGCAGGGTGCATGCACTCAAGACACGGAACATTTCCTTATCGAAACCGTTGTGATGTTTACAAGATCATAAGAGCTTGAAGTATATTTTCAGGAAAGAGTTGAACCTCGAGGGGAGGAGATGGCTAGAGTTAATCAAGGACTATGACATGAGATTGCATTACCACCGGGAAAGGCTAATGTTGTAGCAATGCTTTGGGCGTAAGAGTTATGTGAATACTCTTATAGCGGGAGGATTACCCGGAGTTAGTCGATGACCTCGGAGATCTTTGGGGAGATAGTTCGGAGGATATGTTGCAACTCTGGAAGTTCAGTCCACTTTGGCGAAAGAATTCGTGAAGCCCAAAGTCGGACAAGGAAATTGATGAGATAAAGAAAAGGATGAATGAAGGAAAAGCTAAAGGGTTTTAAGGATGAACGGAGCTATATGGTTGAGGATCGTATTTTGTAAATGATCCCGAACTCAGGGCTAATTCTTGGGAGGCTCATGATTCACCGTACTCGATTCACCCGGTAACACCAAGATGTATCTGGATTTGAAGGAAAGTTTGGTGGACAGGTATGAAGAAGGATATTGCGATCGTAGCGATGTGTTTGTCAGCAGTAAAGGGAACATCGAAGCCGCGGGGTTACTTCAACCTTTGGATTCCAAGGGAAATGGGAAAAACTTGGAATGGATTTTATCACAGGATTACCGGACCCGTTAGGTTATGATTCCATCTGGGTGGTTGATGATTGACATTTCATTCCGTGAAGACTACCTATACCAGCGCTAAGTTGCCAAGATATACATGACCGGATCGTATATGGCATGGAGTTCGAGGATAGGTGGATAGAGGAAACAATTTACCTCAAAGTTTTGGAATCGGTTGATGAAACTTTGGAGTGCGAGGTGAGTTGATGCACTTTTCATCCAGAAAGGGATGGCGGCCAGAAGTCAACCAGATCGGAGGACATGTTGAGAGCTTGCGCTAGACTATGGTTCTAGCTGGGATGATAATTTGCCATCGAGTTCTCGTACAAAACGTTATCGGCGTCAGAAGATGGCCCTTCGAGCTCTATCGGAAGGAGGTGAGAACACCATTCTTTGTGGGATGGTGTTGGAGATCGAAAAATTTTTGGTCCCGATCTTATCAATTCGAAGAAAGTCAAGCTGATTGAGATAGACTCAAGGTAGCCGATCGAGGCGAAGAGTTATGCCGGAGGCAAAGGAAGTAACTTCGAAGCGGGAGCGGGCATTCTGTGTCCCCCCGTGGAATCAAGAGGTTCGGTTTAAGGAAAATTAGCACCCTTCATTGGCCCTAAAATCCTCGAGCGTCGTGGAGAAGTTGCTTACAAGTTGGTTGCGGGGATTGTCCGGAGTTCATGATGTCTTCCATGTTTCTCGGTGAAGAAATGCCATGCCGACATGGCCGATATTCGTTGAAGACCACGGTGCCCTAGAGCATACAGCTCGGATGATCGACTTATGAGGAGAAACCGTCAATTCTCGAGCTGCGAACAAGTCACCATGACAAGATCATCAAGTTTTGCAAGGTCTTTGTGGAGTCATCATTCAGGAGGAAGCCACACAGGGAGAAAGACCTCGCCGAGACCACCGCACCTATTTGCTAGCCAACCCGAATCTCGGTAAGATTCATCTTAAGATGGTAGGTTTGTAACATCCCAAATTTCCCATTTGGAATGTTTTACATTAGCTAAGCATCTATGCATATTGTTTGAAATTGAGTGACATTTGAAGTTTTGAAGATTTTGAGTTGTTGGAATTGAATTCAAATTGGCGGTTGAAATTTATTTCAAACAATGCTAATACTTGAGAAAAATGTAGAGGTAAACATGACACTCCAAAATATCGAGGAAAAACTTTGCCAAAATTTGAATTTTGATTTTATTTGGGATTTTAGAAAATGTTTTTTTAAGTTTGAGTTTGCCTGAAAAATGTTCAAATTATAGGAATATTCCTGATCATTTTGATATATATATGTCCTATATAAAATATATATATTTAATATATTTTCTCTCTCTCTAATTCAAAAAAAAGGAAAAAAGACCCAGCCGCCAGTCATGGCCGACACCAGTGACCCGGCCAGCCAACCTTGGCCAGACAGAGTGCAGCCCCGCCCAGGCCCGCCCAGCCTGGCCAGAGCCCGGCCGAGCCGAGCCGCGCTGAACCCTTTCCCTGGCGCCGACCCTCCCTCTCTCTCCCTCCCATGACACCCGCCCCCTTCTTCTCCCTCCCACACATGCCAGGATCGCCTGCCCGAATCCGAGATCGGGATCTATCCGATCCTCCCGATCGCCTCCTCCAACCGGCCCCCCTATAAATACCCCCTCGACCCGTTCCCCACTTCCCCTACTTGAACCCTCTCCCCTGCCCGCATCGCTCGCGGTGCCAGCCTTGCGCCCTTGTCTGCCCTGCCCAGTCTAGAAACCCGAGCTTCCCGACTCCACAAGGCTCCCTCGCTCCTTGCCCTTCGGAGGTCTCCGCCTTCCCCGGACCACCAGGAGCTGGCAGATCGTCCTGAGAGTCGCCCGAGCACGCCCGTCGTAAATCGTCCACCGGTGAAGTCACGGAGAACCCTTGCCGTTAGATCTAAATCCTAGGGTGTAGATTAGATCCCGAAGAATAGGTTTTAATTTAAATAGACGGTTTTAGTTCCGGTTTATTTTGGTTTAGTTAAGTTTAGTTAGACCGACGACGATTTATTTCTCGAGCAATTTAGTTATTGGCCTTGATGCGTTAGATAGGCCGGTTTTCTTTTAGTTAATTTTTTTTTTCTGTTTTTCAGAATAGTTTCGATTTTGTAAAATCCATATCTTTTAATCTACTTAATATTTTTATTGATTCTTTTTTGTTAGTTTCCAAATTTGTTTGTAGTTTCTGTGAAAATATGTTTATCATGTTAAAATTATTAGAAATTGTTTATTTTAGATTTAGACAGATTAGTAATTCTGCTATAAAATGAGTTAGGATTATTTTATTTTAGTGATTCTTTTGTCACTACTTTGTTTGACCTTGCCTAACCGTAGGAATTTATTTGGGCATTTTAGATTTAATAAAAAAATAGTTTTAATCAAAATCATGTGGTTCTTATTTATTTAACTAGCTCTTGTTTTCCTATTGTTTTATTTAGCAAATAATTTTATTTTTCCTATGTATAGTTTATTTTAGGTTAGTTTCTGTAACTTTAGAACATGATTTTATTTACAATAAATAAAATTTATTTATTTTTATTGCTAGATTTATTATAGGCATAATAAGGTTCTATAATAGCTTTTGATGTGATTCTTTTTTCTAGTTGCATGTTTCTTTTACATTAGTTAACAAAAACCCATGTTAGAGTTACTTAAGAAAATTTTGGTTGTGCAAAACTATTTCTTGGTTGTTGTTTGATATGGTGAAAACTTTGATTTGGATTTCTTGAGTTTTCTTTGGGTTTTGGTTCAATTGTTTCATGTGTTATATTAGTATGCTGTTATGTTAAGTGATCATATGTTTGTATGCTTATATGATTGTTGTTTGCCTCGGTAGAATTTCCGGTCTGAAGCTTGCTACCCGAGTCCTAGCTTCGAATCGTCGGCCAAGGCAAGTCATTGATCATATTTTCTTTTAC
Organism: Aegilops longissima; assembly: GCA_021605205.1. Taxonomy (NCBI): domain Eukaryota; kingdom Viridiplantae; phylum Streptophyta; class Magnoliopsida; order Poales; family Poaceae; genus Aegilops; species Aegilops longissima. The sequence continues at coordinate 8,399 of JAHIAM010007200.1, forward strand.
AATACCTATGATTTTATTGCATTAGAATTATACCTCCCACACCATGCATGCAGTAGGAGAATTTGAAGTTATGTTCTTGAGTAGTATCATGAGGTAGGATGAACCCAATTCCTTGTTACCATTGCGGGAAGAAGTAGTTTATTTTGCTATGCTTTAGGCGGGGTTGGTTGAGTGATTCATCATAAGGAGATGTGAGAGTCAAGATGATGACAACCCCATGACTTCAAGCTCAAGATGGACTTCAAAATTCACTCTTGGGTGGAGGGGGTTGGCGCACTGGAGAAAACCAGCGGTTGGCGGGATGCATGGAAGCGCCATGACATCTTCTTGGAAACTTCACCCGACACGAAAGGCGGATGTATACCCCATTGACGGAAGCTTGCAATGCGGCCTTAAATGCCATTAGGGCTCTGGCTTGGTCAACCTAGGTGTGACTACGGTAGGGACGGTGCTACGAGATGTAGAAGAGCGGTAGGATTGGATGGAGTGCGGCGGTGGCGGAAGAACTCTTGGAAGACCTGTTTAGTTCGTCCGTCTTCAAACACCGGAAGTGCGAAGACTTAAGGAGGAGCGATTCTTGCGGGTAGTGCACAAACCTCTGCAGTGAAGATCTAATCAGGTGATTCAGGACAATTTGAGCTCTGGAACTTGGTATTTTGGATATCTCAACACGAACTTAATAAATTAATTGAGGGATTATTTAATAATTAGAATGAGACATTGGTTGGCGGAACCATCTCAATAACTACCAACATTTTGTAGTATTACAAACAAGTCCTTATTGTAGGGAAAAGCTGGCTTTTACAAAACAATGAAACTTAGATTGACCAAATTGCATATAGTGTTAGTAATTTTATTGTTGTTCTCTCTTCATGACTTGCGGCATATTCAAAATGCTGACCTACGGCTACTGCGTCTTATGTTGGAGAGGAGTATTCGATCGGGTGAGGGCTACGATCCGCTTGGCGATTGCCCTTGGGTCGGATGGACTCGCTATCTTTCAGCTTCATGACTTTATTTAGTTTATTTCTCATGAGTTGGCCTTGGCGAATTTATTCTATTGTAATAAAGACTCGATATGAGAATCGTAATAAATTCAGGTGTGATTGAACTTTGATTATTTCATCAATGTCTGTGTTGTGCTGACATGATCTTGGGATGGTACAGCTACGAAGACTTGACGGTTTTGGTGAGTCGCTACGAGAGGGCTTTGTCACTACTAAAACCCCTACTATTAAGTATAGCTTCTTCAATGGCCATGACAGCAGTGCGCGCTATTATCTTTCGCCATTAGTAATTTTTACTAATGGCGCACCACTAGTCGCCATTAGTATCGGTATACTAATGGCGCTTACCTTGAATGCGCCATTAATATAAACTTGGTCGCCATTAGTATTATGCCTCCGAGGCCATGTATACCAGGTGCTTTGGCATACTAATGGCGCACCACTCTGAATCCGCCATTAGTAACCGACATACTAATGGCGCACTACCGATGATCGCCATTAGTATGCCTTTGTCATACTAATGGCGCTAATCATAATGATCGCCATTAGTATGAATATTAGGTTTTTATTTTTTATTTTCTGTTTTTGCAGGTTACAAAATGTATAATTTGACAAAATATAGACGCACACATCAACAACAGATTCATCAAATACAATAGAAGATTAGTCTTTGAATACAATTCATCATATTAGTCTCGAATACAATTCATCATATTAGTCTCCGAATTGAAAAGACCGAACAAAGATAGAACATTATATTACAAGTCTCGAGACCTGATAGCGAGTTTGTCTTCACATTACAAGTCGATGTCGATCATCTAAACTACCATCACATAGAGGTCATCACATCAGGATGAGCATCATCACGATGAAACTTCGTCTTCATCCGGTTCCTCAACGCTCCTCCCCTCTCTCCACTAGATGGGCGTATCTAGATTGGCCTCGGCCTAGTGGTGTACCCTTTGTAACTGTTACCGCTGAATCGGTGAACTGTCTCAAACACTCCTCCATCATCGTAGACTCAGGGAACCTTACCCTTGTACCACGACATAAATCGGCATCGCTATGCACTAGCCAAGCGGCGTTAGTACCAATTCCACGAGACAATACATAAGCAATATATAAGTATACTGAGCATCGGAAGAAAAGCAAGACATTAATAGCATCGATTACATCTAAGTTGAGCGACTCTCGAAACCAAAGAGACATACTAAGTTCATTAAAGTTTAATTACAACATGAGCCATCGATGTTTGAACTGAGACAACTCGACTCAAGGGACGGGCGTGGATGAAGCACCGTCTACGTGGGAGTCATGAAAGAAAACGGCGTTGTCATCCTGCATTTGTAGCATTGTGTCGATGTCCTTTGTTGAATGATTGATACGAGGTAGAACTGCCCGGTGCGAAGGACATCTTGATGGATGATTTCCGCAAACTCATTTGGATCACGAAAGAATTCTTGTCGAGGTCGCGTCTGGATTGCCGACTGCGCTCGGCCCAATCTTTGAGTTTACCGGTAGCGAAGTTGATGATGGTCGTCGATCGCCGCATGTGATGGATGGCGTAGTAGGCACCCTTGACCGCCGGTGATTTACAGCGCCAGCGAGCGTCGTATTGTGGGAAACACGTGCTTGCCGTACTTACGAATAGGCCTGGTGAAGGTGCCTCCAGTTTGGCGTGGCAGGAGAACATCATCAGAACCTTCTTGACATTTGTGTAGTCTCGTTCGGTGAGCGGTCGGGTCGAAATCGTGGCCATGGAATATTTGGGGCTTAGGAGGATGGCGTGCAGCGTGTCCTTTGGCACGGAATGTTAAAAAACGATCGAAATGTAAATTCATATATTCGGGCGGTTGAGGGAGGACTTACTGGAAAAGTAAGGCCGCGAGAAGTTATCCTTATCTTGGTTTGCGAATAGCGCCTTGAGTAAGAACTTCGCGACTTGCGGTCCCAGGCGCTGCCAAGATCTTGGCACGCATGTAGAAGGGCGACTATCCGATGTCCGGGGTCTTATGCGCGAATGATCCGCATCTCCATACTCGCGAAAATAGCGAGCGAAGGTGTAGTGCAGCGGATGAAGGTTCAACATATGCGTGGATGTCATCAAAGCGGGGCGATCAATCGCCCGATGGAGTTATCCACAAAGCCCTTGCCCTCTGGCACCTTGGCGCGAAAAACGGGTATGCCACATCCTTCTCCACGAGGCCGCTTCTCCAAAGAAAAACAACATCATGCAGAGACTCCGCGCACCGGTTGCAGCATTGAGCATATTTGCCGGTAGCATCGCCTACCGCCATGCACCCTCCTCGAGATATCCTGCGGTGAAGGTGGCCGTCTGAGCACGGATCGTACTGGTTGCGGCTGGCTCGCACCCTTCTTAGTCTTTCTTTTGCGTTCTTCTTCTCTGTAATGGGACCGAGTTACGCTCACAGACCGCCTTCTTGAGTGTGTTGGGGCTGATAATATTTACCTCTCGCCTATCGAGGCTCGGTGATCGGCAGGAGGCGTCTCTGAGCTGAGCATGGGCGCTTTGTTGCAACTTGCCTCCAGTACCAGCTATCTCGTAACGTTTGTTGGGTTTGGTTCTTGAAGAAAGGCCCAGAAGTAGCCATCGTACCCATGCTCGGCAATCTTGATCGGCGTTGCCAAATGTATCGTAGTAAATAAATGCGTCGTCGTTACGATCTGTGCCATATGCATGTTTGGATCGATGGCATAGGGATGTCGGCACCGTTCGGCGGTCTTGCCATGGGGCGACTTGGCGCCGGCTGCGGCGGTGTTGTCTTTGGGGGTGTCCCCGCCCCCAGCAAATCTGGCTCTTGACGGCGAGGCCAGCTCGAGCGGCGAGGTCATCACGTCATCATCGTCGGCCCGGCCGGTCGCATCGGAGTAACAAATCGTCGCACACGGCAGCACCGAACCAGTTGAACCTAAACAAGTTGGGTGGCTGGGTACCGTGGAACAAGGGTTGCCGGTTGAGCGATTTTGCCCTTGGCGACATCGACCAACGTTGTTCACGAAGTGGAGAGTGCATGGAGCGTCGGCGGCGCCCTCGAAAACAAGGCGTCGAGGATGCCGATCAAAGGCAAGAGATGAAGTCCTCGGCTAGAAGGCAGATGAATTACCGTGATGATGGCGTCGAGCTCCGGCTAATGTCGACGCGCCAGCGTGCGATTAACGGAGGCGGCTTGCTGCGAAGAGTGCGGCGGCGTACACCGGGTGCATTAAGCTCCCGTGCGGCGTCGGAGACACCAATGCCGCCTCCGCGGAGCACCAATAACCCGCCATCGCATTATCGAGTTCTGGCCGTGAAGCTAGGGAATCGGCGGGCCTGTTGGCGCGCAATCCGCCTCAACCCGAGATCAAGGTAGGCACAAGGGCGGTGATCGTCGCTCCGGTCGTTGTTCCACTTGCTCTTGGACAATCTCCGGAATCGCGCACCTGTGCCTTGAGTTCTTGAACCTCTCGCGCTTTCGAGCTGGTCTTTTCTCCTTCCTTTTGATAGTATGACCCCATTTTGTCGACAAGCCTTTGCAGCCACCGACCGGTGGCGTCGACTTCTTGAGCTTATCCTTGTTCTTCATTACATTCAACCCCTATTTAGAGTGGTGTCCCAAGGGTTGCTCTTAGTCAACCCAGCTCTCTTTTTCGATCGCTGCGGAAGGAATGTGAACCATTTAGAAATTGGCTTCATTAATTAGAATGCAACCATATGGAGCTAATTACGGGGGTGTATTCCTTACGGAACAAGCTCAAGCTGCCGGTCTTGGATCCGTGGTAAGCTCCTTTGTTTTGGGTCCTTCTTGTGGGGCCACGACAAAGTTCCTGGTCTGCTTGTCACCGTATGTGTCGAAGAGATGAAGCCTTGCTCGGCCGCAGTCCGCCTCCTCCTTGTCCCATATAGGCTCCATACTCTGTAACCGCGGGACGAGTGTGTTCCCCTATGTTCACCGCATTTGTTTCCCCACTCCTTGATTGGGAGCTTGCGGTGCTCGAGCAATTGATCTTGAAGTCGTTGTAGTCATCTTGGTGATCGAAGGATTTTCTCCTTGATCTTGATAACTCTCACCTTTCTCGATCATTCTCTTCACATTGCTTTTCCAAGTAGACATGGCCTTGCTCATCTTATTGAGGGCAGCATTGTTCACTTTATTCCCTTTGAGGCTTGTGTTTTCAAATTCAGCGGGGAACTTTATATCGTTCGTGCAACCGTGAAGAGTTGCGCAAATTCCCTCGGTCGGGATGCCTCGGGTTCTCGGTGTTGATCGAGGCGGTGCTCGGACAATGCACCAGGCGAAGTACCCTTGACTATTAGTTCGGGCCGTTGGATTCCGTTGGAGTCCATGATAACTTCCTCCTTGAGGGTGCGAACACGATCGGGCGCCAGGTCCTTCGTTGCCTCTTGGTTGGCTGCCATCTGTAAATGCGCATGTCATGATGGTGGCATCCTCGCGGCACCATCGGTGGTGGCATCGATGTGGTCATCCTCGGCGGCACCATCCGTGGTCTCGAGGATCGGTGGGAAAGCGGCCCTCATACAAGTGAGAGTTGTTCCTCCATCTCTGGGACAGCTCCCGAAAATGCCTTGCCCGAACCCCGGCCTCATCGTTGTGGGCCATGTTTCTCTCTAAATACAAACAAAGTTTGGTCAAAAAGTTGGTTATTGTCAAGGAACAAGATCATGGTCTCATCATTTAGGGTTTATGCGACACGAGGCATCCTAAAATCTAGCTTTTATCATTGAGGGTTTTTTAAGCGTAAAGGCACCTACCTCTTTCATCATTTAGGTTTTATAAACACGAGGCACCCTAAAAGCCATGCATTAGTCACAAGTCGCGGGGCACAGTCCTACTTAATTAACTACTAAGATACCCCGGCCCATGCATTAGTCACAAGTACCCCATATGTCCTATTTTAGCAAAGTCATGCTAAAATTCACGGAAAATTTCAGCATGACCTTTGCTGAAAATAGGACATATAAATACCGAATTTGCCGAGCGGAAGTTAATCGACATTCCGGCAAACTCAAAGACCTCGGGTACCTGCAAAATCATCATGACCACGATGGTGGGAGACAAAACCCGATAAACTAGCACCACAATGTGCCTCTACTTTCATATGGATGAAAGGCACGAGACCATATGGTCCTCTGCTTTCATATGGACAAAAATCAGCTCAACTATGAGCTTCAATTCCAATCTAATAGGTCACAACAAAAAATCATCAATAGTCTAGCAAGTCTGTACCCTCAAGAATGAACATATAGCAATATCATTTGTCCCCCCATAACATCTGAAATCAAAATCAGCTCAACTTAGATGACAATGTATATCTGACAAACTAAACTGATAGCTGCTCTCAAACCGTACATCAAAGCGACACAAATAAATACTCTAAAGAAACCTTGAAACTTTATCTAAAACTTATGTAAAGGGGCCAACTCAAAATTCTGAGCCTATCTAACTCATTTTTCAGATATAAACTTGCTTGTTTTCCATTGTACTGAAGAACTAGCTTATTGCTCTCCTCGCCGTGTTCTTGATGCTCCTCTTCCGCTGATCCAAGTAGTGTGTTGTGCTGCGGCTGCTAATTAATGAAGTTGATTTAGTGTTAACTGAATCATGACAATGCCAATAGAGGTAAATTCAGTTGTTAACTTAAAATTCATGGGTATTCATTTTAATACAAAAACTCTTGTTGATCATTGTGAAAAAAAATTCATGGATTGCGTTAACTAAAAATTAGTGAAAAGAAACTGTTGCTGTCATGGATTCTGTTAATTAAAATAGAGCATCAAGCTTGTCTTATCATGTTCACTAAGTCCACAAAATGAATGGGTTCGATAAACTTGAAGTACTCAACCTTGAACATGGTTCGAGAAACTCACTACACTACACTACATATAATGGTTGAGACCTCACTACACTAGAACAAGCTCACTACACTACACTACACTACACTACATGCTAAAGTCGAACATAAACAAACACCCGCAATGCCGGACCAAGACTTTCTTTGGAAAATTCTAAAAGTTTATGAGTTTTAGCTGACTGAGGCTCTGCAAGAATGGTTAGGTACCCACGATAAATGGATAAACAGAGGCAATGCAATTAGACATGTCTTGATGAAGCCATTTATAGCAGAGTTCAGCTGAACATACAACGAACATAAATCTTGTAAAGCAGAGAAGCAATGTAGTTACTTCCTATTACTTCCCTACTAGTTAAATTGGCACTCACCCTTCTAAACAATATGTAAACTACCTCTATTTGGGCAACAAGGTTATCATCAATTTAGTTTGGTTTACCTCAAAATTCAGTTTAAAATTTGTTCTTCCACTCAAATCTGAGCACTTTTCGAATATGAATTTACTGATGGAAGCAAATAAACTTCTAGCTATTGGTTATGGTTGATGTTTAAAATATAAGTACTTCTCGAATATGACAATTGGCATGTACTCATGACAATCAGCAACATGTATGTCCATGCTAGCATCTACGGATGTTGGTCTTATACTTGTTTTTAATGTACTTATGACAATGTTGACATGTCTATCCATGCCAACTTCAAACAAGCTGAACAACAATACTTGTATGCATGGATAGGATGATTCGAGTAAAAGACTGACACACACGTTATAATCAACTCTTTTCACAGTTTACATTTCCATCTACTATACAGAGTTTTATCCACTTTGCGGTGGAGCAAATTTCAAGGACAATTACAGTATAACCATTTATCTTTGTAATCATCACTCAACAGTAAATCCATGCCACCTTAGAAATTTATTCTACGGTATATGAATCCACTACTTTAAGCATTGGTGTTCATCAAACCATTTATTTGCTTTGCTTTACCTCATTATTCTTGAATAGCCTTAACAGCTTTCTATTTCCATCTACTCGTCTGCGGATTTTATCTTTGCGGTCTGACAGAAGTTTCAAAGACAATTCGGTATAAAATCAAATAAAACCAAACCATTAAACAAAACAGCTCTTTCTTCTTAAACCCATTCTTAGTTAATGCTTGAACACCATAGTTCTCAACTCTTGGTTGCTTAAATAAAAGCAATAAAGCAAAGGCTTGCATTTTTATCAATGCTATATTCCAACCAGCCACGATGATTTTTGTACCAAGAATCATGACTTCTAAACCCTTTTCCTACCCATTTCGTTCATATTTAAAATCAGTTGGTTGGCAAGGGCCCTTGCTAATGTACTCCTTCTATCAAGATCTCTAATTCGGATCCAAATTATCAATAGGTATTCTCTTACGAGTGCGGCTCAATATAACCGCTTTAAGTTGAGTTGTAACACGAGAACATCATCACTTGCTCGGAGTTGAAGGGCGGTTAATTTGTATTACTATGGAATCGGTGCTTTGTGGTTGAAAAAAGATGGCATTGTCCGGTTCTTTTGTTCATCTTGTCTTGATCTTATTGTTAATTGGAACAAATATTAGGAATCGGTGCTTTTTGATAATTTGAAGCATCAAGTTAGGAGAGCAAAAACATCTAATTTGAAGCTTTAATTTCAGATACCCTCAAATACATCTTGTTAATTTGAAGCTTTAAGTTCAGAGAACAAATATTAAACCTTTGGGAAGAAGCCACTAGCTGGTCGGTGGTGGCAGCCAGGCAGAGTCAGCGTCGAGGTGGCCAGGCTGTCGGCGTCGAGGCGGCGGGGCAGCGTCATGGCGGGCAGCGTGATCGGGAGAGGAGGATCTGGGGAGGGAGAGGCGGGGGAAAGGCGAGGAGGCGGGGAGGAGGCGGGGAGGCGAGGCAGTGGGTCGAGACGTGATCGAGGAGAGGGAGGCGGGGGAAGGGGATCGATGAAGGAGGAGAGGAAGGGGGATGGGGCTGTACTAATGGCGCACCTCACCATGGTGCATTAGCATCCCACACTAATGGCCACCACCGCATTGATTCATTAGTCATTCCCTAGCTTGAGCTGACAGGTTATGTACAACTTGGGCTGATCATCAAGTCCTCTACTAGCTCGTGATCGTGAGCAGTTCTCACACCGGAGGTCATGGGTTCGACTCGAGGCTCCTGGGCTTTTTTAGCATTTAAAAACTGTTTGATACTTATTTGTGTTTAAATATGTTCAAACTTGTTTAAATAATCTTGATAATAGTTTTTTATAAGACAGTAGCATTTAAAAAGCTGTTTGATACTTATTTTTTATAAGGCAGTCTTGCAGTGCGGTGTGGCGGTTGGTAGGGGCATCGAGTGCGAGGGGTCGGCGGTGGAGTGGGGGGTGCTCGGCGGTGGGGGACGGATCTGGCGAGTGGGATAGCGATCGAGATGGAGGGATCGAGATCGAGTGTCCATGAATTTAAAATATTCATGAAAAAGTACCCATGAAATACAATCAAGAAATCAAGGCTCGATTTAAATAAAATCGATCTTAGCTAGCTATCTGTTCACAATCTTCTTGCCCTTCTTTTTCATAAAATGGAGTTCTTACGTGGGGCGTCCTTTAGGTAGGATGGTCACTTCTTCTTGTGGTGTATGTTGCTACTTCATCGCCGTCGTCATGTTAGATCCTCGGTCGCCCGTACTTGTCGAAGTCTTGCTCATTTCTCCATCCATTCCGATGATCTTCCTTTGCCTCTCCTCATGACAACACGGCGGGCTTTGGCGGGTCGGTAATGAGCATTGGTCCTTGGGGAAGCCGTACCCATGGCTCATTTTTTGGTGGCGTTCGCCCAGATCTTGGACAACCGGGTATAACCATGGTGGTGAAATACGGTCTTCTTTTATAGCGTTCTTGGCCCATCTAACGCGGAACATGGGTCCTTCTCTCGGCGTAGCTCAGCTCCCAGATCTCCTCGATCCTTAGTAGTTTCTGTCCTCCTTACGGTTGTGAGATTCCGCCGTTACCCGGAGTTACGATAACCATCGCTCTTCATGTCCTTGGCCTCGGTGTAGAATGTGTAGCCGTTGATATAAATGCGCCTCATAGGTCATCGGTTGTGCTCGGTGCATGACAAAGCGAATATGAGTTGTTCTTCAGCGGAAGAATCCTCATGTAAAGATGCAACGAAGCTTCTGCTTGAACCAGCGTGTGAAACATGAGTTGTGCTCTTTGAGTGTATCTCCGTCGACCTCTGTTGGCCTCGATCATTATCGTCTTCTTAATAAAGGTTTTGTGCTCTACCACCCAAGGATCGACCACGTCTATGTGTTGTAAGCGCGACTAGGTTTGCTCTTTCAAAAGTAAATGATGCCCTCGAAGTCGACATGCATTTTTGGCGACCCTCACGGTGACCCCCATCCGGCGAGGCTGCCGGGGTGCTGTTGACGGGCAGACCAGCGGGGTTCTCGATGCCTAGATAATTGATGCGATGAGAGATGCACTCTTGATCGAAAAGCCTGGCTATGCTTCCTACCGTGACATGTTGCGACGTATCCTTTGATGACACCATTCATCCTTCGAGCGGCATCATGCTGTGCAGGAGCGTCGGCAGGTTGGATGATATCCTCCACTATATGGACCAGCGGATGCACGCGTCGAAGAATGCGGTAGGAAGTACATCTCAAGCTATAGTATCACCACGATCTCTTCACTGTAGCCTTAGAGTTGCCTCCGCCAATCGACTTCCAGAGATGGCGTCGAAGAAGTTGCATAGGCCAAATAGCGTTTCACGGGCGTGCGCGTCCATGATCCCCAGGTTACTGGCTGGAAATGTCTGCGTCATCGACGCGTTGACGGTCGTGAGACTTCATCCGCTGAACACTGCCATTTGGTCTGGTATACGCCTTATCTTCCCAGCGTAACCTTAAGGAAGTTTTACTCCTAGAGGCAGGTGAAAAACTGCCGATCTCCTCGACTTAGAGTGAAAGCGGGAGGTAGTCATTCCGGTCTTCTTGGCCTTTTGCCTTTGACGACTTTACGTATCTGCGCCTCATCATCATCATCATCATCATCATCATCATCATCATCATCATCATCATCATCATCATATATAGCGTGAAGCTCTGCACGATGCCCATGATTTCAAGTCTGCCCTTGCTTTCCGGCCCATCTTTGGTCCTCTCTGGCATGTTGAGCAGGGTACCAAGCAGACTCTGTAAGCGTTCTTCGTGATATGCATGACATCAAGGCTGTGAGGCTGCGGTGGATCTTCGATAGCAAGTCGGAAAAGCAGACCTCGTTTTCCATACCTTCGCAGCGGCTCTGGCGCCTTCGCTTCTTTCGGCTCTGGCGCCTTTTTTCTTTCGGCGGTGGGCAGTTTTCAATTTTCAACAGCTTGTCTATTTCCTCGCCGCTCCTCGTACGCAGGCGTTTTCGGGTTCGGTTTCACCATCGAACAGATCCTTGCGTTTCCTCCGGGTCATCGTCGCGAAGCCACCTTCGATGTCCCATGAACACGATTTGAACCGGGATCTCTATCTGGCTGGCGTCGTTGTGTCATCCATACCTTACGCATCGAAAAATCCGTGGACTACCTGCGCCGCAAGATATCCGTAACCGAGATAGTCGTGCACCGTGCGTGACGGTCACGGCTCTCATGAAATATTCTTTCTGCGGCGTCCACGTATTGGCTGGCGTTTTCCACACGTGTCAAGCTCCTCTTTCAGCAGCCCGATCTGATTGATGGTTTTTAGGTTGTTTCGACCCTTCAATTAGCATACTCATGTGAATGCTTCCTCTTCATGCACAACCAGAAGGTTGTACACATCCAAGCCTAGGCCAGGTGCTATGTGTGCTTCTACGGCTGTAAGCGGATTGACTCCATCGATTTTCGCGCACGATGTTCCTTGGATCGTTCCCAAATTCTGGGTACCAGTTCAGCGCTTGCGGCTGCATCCTTAGGGTGACTCGGCATCTTGTCTTTTTATCTATCTTGGATCATTTGTCATCTTCTCTTCTTCTTCTCCCTATCCGTAGCGTGCAGGCTTTACTACCTTAGGATCATGAAATACATTTGGCAAGGTGATGGAAAGTACCACACCACTTTTGAGGGCTTTCTTCCTCTTCTTGTGTCAGTGACACACTGCCGGACATATAGTAGACTCCGGCGTGCTCGTCGCGATAAATGATGCAATTGTTCATGCACACATGGTATTTCGTGCGGTAAATCCGAGAGGACACGATTTTCTTCGCCTCCTCCAAACTGGTGGGGCACTTTTCCCCTTGGGAAAGGCGTTCGTGCGAATGACATGTTCTCGTCGAAGCATCGTCCCGTCATTTTGTGTTTTACCTTCTCTCGAGCCATGGCGTTACTGGCGGGTATCCTCGGGCTGCATCCTTCATACAATGGAGTAACGCGTCTAACTCAAGTTGATCCATCTTGGCTTTCTCTCGGCGCAGCTCTTGCATTATCCGATGCAGCGAAGCGACTCTTGAATATGAGGGTCTGCACCCAGCCCGCCGATGGTCAGCGTCGTCGCTCGCCCGACATCATCATCATGTCTGCATCTTCTACATGATGACGTGTACATCGTCGTGATCATCTCTGAAGATTCCGTCTTCTGCCCCCAGCCCGGTGGTTGTCTTCTGCCCTTCCTCATTTCTTGCGGCCCCATGGATGACTTCGTAGTCATCTTCATCACCTGCCATAGCCGCCATCCATGAAACCGCATGAAGCGGTGGTCCCTTTTGCACGGAATCGAGTCATAATAAGGCTATTCACTTGCATCTTCGACACGGACATCTTATCTCCGTCTCGTTCTTTTGAAGCATCTCGGCCTTGGACCTCAAAAACCTATTCACGATGTCCCGGTCATCGTGCGGACCATCGATGCGCTGAGGTAAAAGCAAGCGATATTTTAGAACCAAGAAAAAATTTGGCATGACTTTCCTAAAATGGACCAAAAAATGCTTAATGCCAAAATTGGCGAAAGCGGAAATGAATCAACATTCCGGCAAAATATTGGCAACTATCGCATTTCAAATACGGTACACCTCCAAACACAAACACATATGCAACACCACAAACATATGCAACACCACGAACATACATAGATCTAGCTAGGCCATAAAAAGTGCATGTGCACATTGTTGTAGGGAGAACAACATAAATATAGCTTCCCCCCTTACTTACCTAGCAAAACAAGGTAACTTAACCACTTAATTTGAATGAATCTATGGTGGAAATGAGGTGAAAAAGAGGAGTACAGAGACAAGGAGGCGGTTAGAGAATGAAGTGGGGAGAAAGTGAGTGTGGGAGGAGGCTGTCAAAATATCTTGTTACTGCTTACTTACTAACATTTGACAGCAAATCATGCCATTAGTAATCAGGTTACTAATGGCGCACTATTGATCGCCATTAGTACTTTTGCAAAAAGGAATAAAACAATAAAAAACATTAGTGGCGCACCTGGCTGGTGCGAAACAATTACAACTAGTAATGGCGCACCACCGTGAATCGCCATTAATCATATTTGACAGGCGCACTAGTTAAAAAAATTGGTACAATGGCACCATGGGCAGGAGTGTGTGGAATTTAACACTAATGGGCGCGTCGGTTGGTGCACCATTGGTATATACTAATGGCGCACCACATGCAGTGCGCCATATCAATTCCATCTATAGCCCTTTTCCTAGTAGTGTGTGGTGCTCTAGCTCACCTCCTATGCACATGAGGTGTTCGATGAAATGCCGAGCCACAATACTTAGCTTTCTCCTCTCAAGCTCGACCTCCAACCTCCATTTTCCTCAATATTTGTCTAGGTTTAGCGGTCCGTCCGCCCGTCCCGTCTTCCCGTAGTCGCAGATCTCATGCTTGACACCACCGTGGTGAGCCTCTTGTTCTTATCTTCTTCTGAAAGGAATATTCTTACTTGTATTATTTTCTTACTTTTATTATTGCATCTTATATAGTGCGATGGTTTTGGTATCCGCCCCGTCGGCCCTAAATCACATCTATGATTCAGATGTGGTATATTATCTTTTCATAACTATTGGTTAATTTATTGTTTATGAAAATTATGAAAGTTATGCGACGATGGCATGAGAAGTAACTTCTGAAGCGGGAGCGGGGCATATCTTTGTGTCCCCACTTCGTGGAATCAAGAGGTTCGGTGTTAAGGAGATTAGCACCCGGTTCATTGGCCCTAAAATCCTCGAGCGTCGTGGAGAAGTTGCTTACAAGTTGGTGCGGGAAGGATTGTCCGGAGTTCATGATGTCTTCCATGTTTCTCGGTGAAGAAATGCCATGCCGACATGGCCGATATTCGTTGAAGACCACGGTGCCCTAGAGCATACAGCTCGGATGATCGACTTATGAGGAGAAACCGTCAATTCTCGAGCTGCGAACAAGTCACCATGACAAGATCATCAAGTTTTGCAAGGTCTTTGTGGAGTCATCATTCAGGAGGAAGCCACACAGGGAGAAAGACCTCGCCGAGACCACCGCACCTATTTGCTAGCCAACCCGAATCTCGGTAAGATTCATCTTAAGATGGTAGGTTTGTAACATCCCAAATTTCCCATTTGGAATGTTTTACATTAGCTAAGCATCTATGCATATTGTTTGAAATTGAGTGACATTTGAAGTTTTGAAGATTTTGAGTTGTTGGAATTGAATTCAAATTGGCGGTTGAAATTTATTTCAAACAATGCTAATACTTGAGAAAAATGTAGAGGTAAACATGACACTCCAAAATATCGAGGAAAAACTTTGCCAAAATTTGAATTTTGATTTTATTTGGGATTTTAGAAAATGTTTTTTTAAGTTTGAGTTTGCCTGAAAAATGTTCAAATTATAGGAATATTCCTGATCATTTTGATATATATATGTCCTATATAAAATATATATATTTAATATATTTTCTCTCTCTCTAATTCAAAAAAAAGGAAAAAAGACCCAGCCGCCAGTCATGGCCGACACCAGTGACCCGGCCAGCCAACCTTGGCCAGACAGAGTGCAGCCCCGCCCAGGCCCGCCCAGCCTGGCCAGAGCCCGGCCGAGCCGAGCCGCGCTGAACCCTTTCCCTGGCGCCGACCCTCCCTCTCTCTCCCTCCCATGACACCCGCCCCCTTCTTCTCCCTCCCACACATGCCAGGATCGCCTGCCCGAATCCGAGATCGGGATCTATCCGATCCTCCCGATCGCCTCCTCCAACCGGCCCCCCTATAAATACCCCCTCGACCCGTTCCCCACTTCCCCTACTTGAACCCTCTCCCCTGCCCGCATCGCTCGCGGTGCCAGCCTTGCGCCCTTGTCTGCCCTGCCCAGTCTAGAAACCCGAGCTTCCCGACTCCACAAGGCTCCGTTGGATGGGTTGTTACCTTGGTTGCGATTATGATCGCATTTGTTTTCGCATTGAAATGTTTTACATAGTTTCAATGTATGGTTTAATTAATTTAGATGCTTGAAGCTTTATGTTTTAGATGAGAACTATGTATGTACTTTGGTTTTATGGATGATGAACTTTTATTAATTTGGTCATAATTATCTATTCGATGTTCTGTAATGATTTTGACAAATTATATACAAGGGATGAACGGCAATGGATGTCGGTGCAGACACCCTCAAAGTACATTAGGGTCTGATTTTCTCGAGTGGCTGGGCAAACAAGCAGAATGGTTTTATGTTTGTCCATGCCTATATTGGAATCGGTCTTACTCGCGGAAAAATCCTTCACACCCCCTTTACAAGGGTTTCATACCTATAATGTTTGGGCGAAGGGAAATAGGGGTTATGATGGAAGGGCGAGGAAGAAAATCGATGACAACTATGTGCCCGAATACGGTGATGCTTTGAACATCAAGATGCGACGATGTGCCGATGGTCTGCAGGCGAAAAGCTGAAGATCAAGAGGAACCGGATGATGGCCCGATGATGATGATCTCCCGGTCATTGTCATGCAAGGACACAATCAAAGTCAAAGGGAAGTGATTCGATATGTTGAGGATCACAAAAGGTTGTACCCCTATTGCAATGGCAACCAAAAGCTCGGTCCGTACCCGGTTCTCGTGGAGGCTGGCCGATAAAGGATTTGAGGCTTTAAAATAATGAAAAGAAGCTTCCAAGGATAACAATTCCCAAATACATGCGCAAACAAATCGTATGCCCTCTAGGTTGGGTGGAGAAGATACATGCATGCCCTAATGGTCATCCTCTCGTGGTTCCTCGGATCGAGCATTGCCGGTATGCGGTGCATTGTAGTATAAGATCGGGGAGATGACCCCATGATGGGGGCGAGCCTCGGAAAGGGTTCTGCAAAGGTGATGTGGTATGCTCCTATAATACCCGGTTGAATCGTTGAAAAGAGGGAGCATGCCAAAGTTGATCACGGTGGACGTGAGGACCGTAAAGGCGGAAGTTGAGAGCACCTGACGGGTCCGATGGAGAAAAATCGAAAAATTTGGGATGAGTTTCAAAGGACCCAAGGGGTATGGTTTGCTTTAAGCGCGGATGGCATTAATCCTTTGGGGCGGCAGCAACCACACCGGCCCGTGACTCTATGTATGTATAACCTTCCTCCTTGGATGTGCATGGGCGGAAGTTCATTATGATGCGGTTCTCATCAAGGCCCTAAACAACCCGGCCGACATTGATGTGTACCTAAGGCCATTAGTTGAAGAACTTTGGTGTGGAATGGAAGCGGTTCGTCGTGGGATGAGCACAAAAAAAATTTGACCTAAAAGGCGTTCGTTCGTGACCATCACGATTGGTCCGCCTCGATAACCTTCGGGACGACAAACAAGGGATACCCGCATCCCCATGTTTACTTGACACGATAGTATATACGGGAAGCTGTAGGAAGAATGTGTCCGGCCTTGGATTTCTTCGACCAACCATCAATGTCGAAGAAAAGGCAAGCATTTCAAGGGGGCAGATCACCGGAAGAAGCCGCCATGCGTCCTGATCACTCCTTAGTCGATGATTTACGTAATCTTTGGAAAGGGTCGGCCGGACTAGCTGTTCGAATGGGGAAATCACGCACCCATGTGGAAGAAATCTATATTTTGGGAACCCTCTTTGGAAAGACCTAGGGTCCGCTCTTGATCGGCGTGATGCCGTGGCGAAGAACCTTTGCATGAACCTGCTACTTCTTGGGCGTGTATGGGAAGACAAAATAACACGAGGCGAGAGGAACCTGCGGGGCTGCCCCGAAGCGTATGAAGGTC
>JAHIAM010007201.1:0-57172 GCA_021605205.1 Aegilops longissima
AGGTGCTACCGTACACACTAGCTGCTAACGAGACCGGCGTGAGTGTTTTTCCTTGAACCCCCCTCTCGTTACGCATGGGCCTCCTTTTATATGCTAAAGGGGTCTCCGACAGGTGCTTAGCGTGAACAAGGGTAAAATGGAAAAGGTGCGGTTGGTACAACTACACATCGCATGTATCATACCTAACCCAATGGCGGGGGGACAAAGGCATTAAATGCCCGTCTCGTCGCCCAAATAGTGCAAAAAGGACCGTCGGGGGCGCCACCGCTTACCACGATGGCAATCTTGTCGGCGCCGCTTGCCACCGGCATACCGCTGGCCGCACCGCCTCTTGCTTGCCACAGCGCCTAGAAAGGTCGAGGCGACACGTTGGTGGATGTCTTTGGAGCGCAGTGCAAGTGGTAGTTTGCAGCGACAGCGCCGCCTTGATCGTTGTCTTGTCGCCTCCGGAAGCTTATGCGCTCACGGGCCTCGCCGGGGACACGTGTAGCGTCGCGGCAAGTTCCTCGAGGTGCCTTGATTTGGCCTTCGGCAAGCTCCTTCTTGCAGGCCTTGTCTCCTTGGCTTGAATACTTTGTTCTTGAATGGCTCCAAAGGAACCACGGAGGACCTTGGCGGTCACCGGCAAGCCTTGCCTTGCCGATGGCGCTGCTGCCGTGCACAAGTTCGGGATACTAGGTACCCTACTCTAGTACACGGCAGAGCCCGGGCACTGGGCCACACGCAGTGCCAGGCTGTTGGGCCGGGCCCAAAAGCAGGCTGCGTGCTGCCAGCGGCCTGGGATTCGCCGTATCTTACTCCGTTTCCACGCGCCCTCCTCAAAGCGACCACGCGTCGAATGCTGGCGTCGTGGGAGAGATCGTGGGTGGTTTCTTTATTCGAAAGGCGGAGCGTCTGTCCCTCCCACTTTATAAGCGGGAAGCGAGGGGCAGTTCGCCCATCTCGCGGTTGCTATTCCAATCTCAAAACCTCCGTCGCTCCCCCTTCTTCCCAAAGCTGAAAGAGAGCAGCGCTCCGCCCCATCGCCACCGCACCACCAACAGCCATCGATCTTTCTCACCACCTCCGCCATGGCTCAAAGCCGGGAAGGTTGTGAAGTCGGCGAGGCGCAGCGGCTGCCTGGCGCTACTCGAAAGCAAGGGCAACCTTCCCCCCTCAGCTTCGCCTTGAAGGAGCTGAGGGAGTATTACTACCTCTTCTCGTCGACGGAGACGGCGCATCCGCAAGACGAAGGTACTCCCACCGCCGCTGGGCGGCTCCGAATGGATATCCCTTCTTGGCGTTGTTCTTCTACGCGGGCTCTGCCCGCCTTTCTCTGAGTTTTTTCGTGACATTATGAACACCTACGGGTTCCGCCTCCTTGACTTCACCCCAATGCCGTTCGACCATGGCAGTTTTCGCACATCTCTGCGAAAACTTTGTGGAATCTATCAAATGTAGCTCTTTTTCGCCACTTCTTTATGCCCCGAGTTGAGAGAGGGAGCCTTTATCCGGCGGAATCACCTGATCTCGAGGACTGGCAAGAAGGAAGCTTATACGGAGGAGAGCTCCGCGGCAAGTGGGATGAATGGAGAAGCGGAACTCGGTTGGGAGGAGAACCCGCAGCCATTACCGCCCAATACGTAAGCCCGATGGCGGCAATGATTGAACAACGTGGCCCGGAAGGCGAGCGGTTGAAGATTGCCGTCACCGGATCCTCGCCTCCAGCTTGCGGGCTCACTTGTAAGTGCCGTTAGGCGCAGATTTTCTTCGCCGCGACGCCCCCCTGCGAGAGAGGAGGAGACCGCTGGGAGTTCCGAGTCTGGGCGGATATCATGAGGCTGCGCCGGGCCTCAACTTCAACTTCATCTGTCCCGAACGGACGCGATGCTCTGGAACTGTTCAAGCACGATCTTGATCATCCCAAAGTGTTCAGGTTGCCGAGGGTGTCGTTCCGTGCAACAACTCCTCGCTCGACCGCATCCGTGCAATGATGCCGCTGTGCGGTCGCATGGAATTGTCCCAACTTGGCAAGAGCCTGCAGACGACGTCGTGTGGGAGTTCTTTGACGGCTTGGTAGAAATGCCGGTCCGCTCCGATGAACAGAAGAGCCTTACTCGCGACACCACCGATGCGGAGATGCAGCACATCACCACTAGGCTGGAAGAGGCGGTGGCAGCCGCTGCCGCGGGCGAGTTTGGATTCACCATGGAGGAGGCACATGCAGCAGAGGCGGCAAGCCTTGCCGAGCAAAAGGAACTTGCCGGTGAGGGATAGCGTGTCGGGCCTGAAGCTGAGTCGAGTGAGCCCGCCGAGGGCGCGAGCGACTTGTTGAAGGTCGACTCCTCCTCTTTCTCCCCTTGATCAGCTCATGGCGGAGCCCCGAGCTCCACCAGAAGGCGCCTCCGCAAGGCAGGGGGAAGTGGCGGGCGGCGGGCAGGTCAACAGCCGCCCAGCGCCGCTGCAGCTCCACCGTGGCAAGCCTTTGCTGCCGCGGGAGCACCTCACGCCGCCCTTGACAACTAAGCGAGGCCCTCCGGACCACCGCTTGCTCCCCCAAGCGGCCAAGGAACCTACTCCTCCGCTTTGTCGCGCCGAAGGTGGGCTGGACTTCGACCTCTCGCGCTCAGCTCCGGCAAGGAAGAGGAAGAGTAAGATTCTTTCTTTGTACTTGTAGTTCTTCAATTCTTGCTGTTTTGTCTTGTATCTGATTTGCTTTACTCCGAACCCATTCCTTTCAGGACTCTAGCCCAGAAGGCGGCGAAGAGAGCCAATGTCCCGTGATTGTCATCGAGGATTTAGACCCACCATGACAGCAGGTGTGTCGAGACCACCTTGCGGGCCCGACAACTATTCCCAAAGCAGCCCCAGCGCAGCCCCAGTAAGTATATGGTTTACTTCCTGTTGTTAGGCGCGCATGGGTGCTCTTTCTTCTTGACATCGACTATTGGTTTGCGTAGGAGCAGGCAGTCTCACCAGAGTGCCGGAAGCCGCTCCCGACATGCCATCTGCCGACTACGCCGCCAAGGGAGGATTCCCGGCAAGGAGAATTCTCCGGCAAGGAGAAGTCTCCGGCAGGGACAGTTCTCCGGCAAGGGACAGCACCAGCGACCCCGGTGGCGGAGACCTGGGCTCATAGATCCTAGTACAGGTAATCCTCTTGCTTGAAAACTTCCCTTGGGTTCTTCTTCTTGATCTTCTTTTGAATATTTGCTTGACTTTTCTTCCTTTTCGGTCGTCCGATCCATCCGCATGAGCCGATGGAAACCGAGGTCGCCGGCGAGGAGAACGCGCAGCAATACCGACGGCCGCCGTCATCGAAGAAGAAGCCAGCCGATGATCCCGCCGCGGAGAGGCCACCAAAGCTGCCGCCGCAGAGCCGGGCGAGGGGTCCGGCGATCGACCGACGGCCCGAGGCGCAGGAGGCGCCAGGCGCACGCCGACCGCCGATCCCTCCGCCGCTTTCGCAGCGTCCAGTTCAAGAGCCCCAGCCCGACGCTTATTTGAAGGCGGCGATGGCGTCTTCATCAAGCTCCCACAGGCGTCGAGCCTGAGGCGCCGATCAAGGAGAAACCTTTGATGAAGAGTTGCTCGCCTCATTGGCTTGACGCTGGTCGACGCGCCGAGCAGCAGCAGCGCGAGCCTGAGGAGGAGCAGCCGCCGCGAAGCTGTTGTCGCTCTACCGCGCTACCGACAGGCCAAGCTGGTATCCCGAGAAGCGCTTATCGCGAAGGCGGAGTGGACATCGAGAAGCATGCGGAGGAGCTCCGGGGCCTCAACCAGAAGCTCTCCGGTCCTCGGCAGAGGCGGGAGCGACTTCGCCGAGGCGTAAAGCCTTCCTCCTCGAGAAGGCTGAAGTTGAAAAGCAACATCGGCTTCTTGCCCGAGAAGCTGTTTCTTGCGAGGAAGGCGAGTTGGCGCAGCGGAAGGTTAACCTTGACAGCCACGAGGGGAGCTTGCATGCGAGCAAACATTCAGCGGGCTCTCAAGGAAGCGAGAGGATGCTGCCGCGGCTGCCAAGGCCGCCAAGAAGGAGCCGGAGACGAAGGTGGCGCAGCTGGAGGCCAATCTCAAGGTGAGCGGCGAGGAGCTTGCTGCGCTAAAGCGTGAGCGCGAGAAGGACGCCTACACCCTTGGCGAGCTGCAGGGTCGTCTCGTCGAGAGGAGCAAGGAGCTTAGCGCCGCCAAGGACTCCAACGCAGATCTTGAGTTGAAGCTGACTACTTTGACCGAGACGCTGGACGGCGCCAGGGAGCAGGAGGTGGCTTTGAAGGAGAAGATCAAGGCCGACGAGACGCTGCTGGCGAGTGCTGCTGCCGCCCAAAACACTTTTAGGGAGAATGTGGAGCACTGGACCGAGGGTCTCGTGGATGTTGCCGCAGCCATCGACAGGGAGCTGGCGCAACTGGGGATGGAGGATCTCGGGTATTCCTCCGATGAGCACCTCCAACCCAGCGCCAAGCTCAGCTTGTTCTTCAAAGGCGTGGCGACGGCCCTCCAGCGACTCCAGGAGAAGATCCCAAAGCAGCTGGCCGACGAGTCGCGCATGATCTGCGCGGGAGCTCTTCAAAAGGTGCTTTGGTGAAGGTGGCCTTCCGCAACCCAGGGCCTCAACCTCACCAGCGTCCTCGGGACCTTGCCGCGGATGCTGATGCGAAGCGCTCAAGACCCTTGTCGCACCCATTGTGGACAAGGTGAGCGGGATCAAGAGGGTTGAGGGCGATCGTGTAGATTAGGCCGCCCGTTTTCTCTTTCTCTTGTCGCTGCTGGTCATGTTATGAGAACAATCTGTTAGAGCTGCGACAAGCTATCTTGTAATATGACTCTATTTCGGGTAGCAATTGCTATGTTATCTCCTTTACTTGATTCCTTCCTTTGTATGTTTCTGCCTTACGCTTTTAGGGAACTTGTCGTGCGCAGTACCTTAGTCATGAAGCGCTGAGTCTTGGACGTCAAGCAACGTTTGGCGGTGCCGCTACCGACAGAAACCTTGTCACAACTAATCGCAGCTCACTTAAGTTGTTGGCGGACTCGAAACAAAGTAAGGGCGCAACTAGCTACGAGTTGGTTCCTCCGCACAGGTTTTCCATACAAAAGCACGGTCGTTCGAGGAAGATAACTTAAAATTTTTAAAACTGATTGCTCAAACTTTAGCAACTTAGCTTTTACGTCGTTTGCTTCCGGTAAGGCGAAACTTCCTCGAGCGACGCTTGGTCCACACCATTATCTTCTCCTTTCCCCGGCAAACTTGTGGGCGAGGAACCTTCCTTTCTTTGAGAAAGAGAAGAAGAAAATAAAGATATGGAGCCTTACGGCTCGTTATTGCTTACGGGGTAGGCGCTGCACAAAGTGTCGGATAGCATGCAAAAATAAAGTAGAAAGAAAGCATGAAATTGACAAGATGTGCGAGCACATGAGCTTTACTTATGCACGGGTGCGCCGCTTCGTATAAAGGATTACATGCAACATCGGCAAGACTTGTACAAAAGGTGGTTGCGGAACAGGTTCCGACAACCGCGCCCTCTGAGTAAAACTTACGAAGATGCTCAATGTTCAGGAGTTGCTCACGGAAAGCCATCTTGGTCTCAAAGCGGACAGCGCCGGGCATAGTGACTCGTTTCACCGGTGAGGCCTTCCCGCCGGCGTCAACTTGTTGGAATTCTTGGCGGACTGAGCGGCGAAGAACAAGGTCGCCTTCCTCGAGACTTCGGCATTAACTGCGGCTATGGTAGCGGCGCAAAGCTGCTTTGGTATCGAGAAGCTCGTCTGCAATGCTTCGAAGCGGTCCTCCTCAAGGAGCAGCGCGTCATCTTGTCGCAGCTGCTCTTGCTCAAGCTCATCATAGCGAGCACTTGAGGTGACCCATATCGAAGTTCCGTGGGGAGAACTGCCTCTGCTCCATAGACTAGAGTGAAAGGTGTCCGGCGGTGGCTCGATTTGGCGTCGTCTGATCGACCAAAGAACCACCGGCAGCTCCTCAATCCGATTCTTTCGCACTTGCGCAGCTGTCGAAAGTCTGGTCTTGAGCCCGCGCAGCGCTTCAAGATTCGCTCTCTCCGCTTGACCGTTACTTCTCGGATGAGCAATGAGCGAAGCGGAACCTTGGCGCCAAGATCTTGGGCGTCTGCATGAAGGTGCGGCTCGTGAATTGCGTGCGTTGTCGGTGATGATCCTGTTAGGGATCGGCGACAAACAATCGACGGAAGAACTTGGCTGCCGACTGCGTTGTCACCTTCCTCATCGCTTCCACTTCCGGCCACTTTGTGAACTTGTCGATTACAGCGTACAAGTACTCAAAGCCCCGACAACTTCGGGAAAGGGGCGAGGATGTCGAGCCCCGGACCGAAAATGGCCGGGATAAAGGGATCGTGCGGAGAGCTTGAGCTGGCTGGTGTATCTGCTGGAATGGAACTGCACGCTTCACACTTGGTTACTTGTGCGGTTGCATCACGGAGGCTGTCGGCCAAAAGAAACCTTGCTTAGGAACACTTTGCGGCAAGTGCTCTTGCACCAATGTGGTGACCACATATGCCTCCATGTATCTCTGCCAACAGCTTTTGTCCGTCTTCGGTGAATACACTTCAATTTCACACCGTTGAGTCTTCTTACATGCAGTGTGTTGTCGACAAACTGGTACATACTTGACTGCCGGGCTACTCTTTCCGCTTCTTCTTGCTCTTGGGAAGTTCTCCATGCAGAAGAAGCGGACAATCTCTTTGTGCCCATCTTTGGAGCTTGCGGCTCGACAACAAGGACTAAAGGCACATCTCTGCTGCTGCGGGAACATCCGCTTCTCTGGCGAGAATCTGGGGCTCGGCCGAGCTTGACGTTCCCGGCAAGCTTGCCGAGCAAAACTTGTCGGGGCGTCGCTTCAATGGAACAAACCCTAGGGCTTGCCGGAGCAGACTGCTCCTCGGCACCCTTAGTGTTGATCTTGAGGACCTTCTTGGCGGCGGCTTGGGGAGCTCTGCGGAAAATAGTCACCGAAATCAACTTCCTCTTCTTGCTCTGTCAGTTGATGGTGTTACAGACGGTTGAGTCAGTTTGAGCACAAAGATCCCTGGTTCCACGGGTAACTTAAGTGCGCGCGACTTGACAGTGCCATCGGCAATGTCGTTCGAGCTCTTGGAACATGTTCCATTATGTACGCCGTCAAAGTGCTCTTCTAGCTTTCTCACTTCATCAACGTAAGCTTCCATCAACGGACTCTGATAATTCTTGTTCACTTGGCGGACGACAAGCTGTGAGTCACCCCTGACAATGAGCTTCTTGATCCCAAGGTCTGCTGCGATCCTGAGACCGGCAAGCAAACCTTCATACTCTGCGGTATTGTTTGTTGCTTGCTCCTTGGGAAAGTGCATCTGGACTACGTACTTGAGGTGCTCTCCGGTGGGTGCAACAAGTAGCACGCCTGCACCGGCGCCTTGCAGCGAGAAGGCACCATCAAAGTACATCAGCCACTCTTTGCTTGCTTCCTTGACGGGGATGCTCGTTTCTGGAATTTCTTCATCTTGTGTTGGCGTCCATTCTGCTATGAACTCTGCCAATGCTCTGCTTTGGATAGTTGAAGTGCTCTCAAACTTGAGGCCAAAGCTTGGCAGTTCCAGTGCCCACTCAAATATCCGGCCTGTTGCTTCTGGATTTTGCAGTATCCTTTTCAGCGGAAAACGAGTGACGACTGTGATCTCATGTGCTTGGAAGTAATGGCAGCTTTCTCGAGGCCATGAGAAGGCGAAAAGCAATTTCTACACACGAGTACCTTGACCTAGCCCCTGCGAAGGCCCGACAAAAGTAAACTGGCGCTGCACCATTTTTTCGCATCTTCTCACGCGCTGCGCAGATCCATCTTTATCGGGACGAGCTTGCGGTGAAGTCCCACGCTTGTCGCCATTGGATGCATCTGCCGTGGTTCTTTGGCTCATCATCCGCCTCCTCTCCACTACTAACGCAGCACTAACCACTTGATTGGTTGCCGCTATATAGCAGCAACTTCTCTTGTGGCTTAGGTGCGACAAGTGTTGGAGTGGAGGACAAGTATCTCTTTAAGTCCTGCAGTGCAGCCTCCGCTTCGGAGTCCATTTCATTGGACCTGCCTTTTCAATATTTTGAAAAATGGCGTAGGGCGCAGCAGAACCTAGAGATAAACCTGCTGAGAGCAGCTACATGGCCTAGCAAGTCTTCGTACATCCTTGACGCGCTTTGGTGCTTCAATCTGCTCAATGGCCTTGATCTTGTCGGGATTGGCTTCAATTCCCATTTGAGACACGAAGAACCCGAGAAGCTTGCGGAGGGGACTCCAAACACACACTTCTCGGGTTGAGCTTGAGGTTGATCTTGCGCAGATTTGCAAAGGTTTCGTCTAAATCTTGAATCGAGTCACCTTGTCCTTGCTCTTGACCACTATGTCATCCATGTAGGCTTCCACATTTACTGTGTATTTGCGGCTCAAAAGCGTCATGGACTACCCTTGCAAATGTTGAACCAGCATTCTTTCAACGAAAGGCATCCGTGACGAAACAGTATGTGCCACATGGGGTGATGAATGCGGTCTTCTCCTCATCCTCTTACGCCATGAAGATCTGATGGTATCTGAGTATGCATCAAGAAATGAAAGCAAGTCACATCCGTCGTGGAGTCAACAATCTGGTCGATGCGCGGCAAGGAAATGGGTCTTTGGGACAAGCTTTATTGACATCGGTAAAGTCGATACAAAGCCTCCATTTCCGTTTTCCTTGCGCTGCGACTACAGGGTTGGCCAACCACGTGGGATGGAGCACTCCTCTGACAAGACCTGCTGCTTCCAATTTCTTGATTTCTTCTGCGATTAATTCTTGGCGCTCCACTTGCACCTTCGACTTTCGCTTGCGGGCCGCGATGAGGACAGGCGGCAAGATGGTGCTCGATTACTTTCACAGGAACACGGGGATGTCGGACGGTTGCCATGCAAATACGTCGGCGTTCGCCCTTGAGAAAGCAACGAGCGGCTTTCTATTTAGGGTCGAGAGTGGTGGCGATGGTGAAGGTACCACCAGTGCCATCCTCCTGGCGACACCTTTTGGTCTCTGGTGGAGCTGCCATTGTCTTCTTACACTTGCGGTGGAGCTCGATGGTGCGTCCTCGGCGGTAGCGCAGCACTCGAAGAGGTGCGCTTGCGGAGTGGGCATCGTAACTCTTGCGGACTTGGTCTTGTTCTTCGCCCGGAGCTTCAGCGGCAAGTGACTTGCGATCTGTCGCGGCTGCTGCTTCGGTAGATCTTGTCGGCGCAGATAAGAGCATCCTTCTTGTCGCCAGGACAGAGATGACACTTATCGGGCTGGCATCTTGACATGTTGTGCGCATAGTGAGAGGCTGCCATGAATTTGGCGAGTCTTTGGGCGGCGAGTATCCCATTGTAAGGCAATGGAAAGTCGACAACGTCAAAAGTGACCTATAAGTCCTGAAGTTCAACTCGCTGCCAAATGTCACCGACAGCGTGATCTTTCCTTGCTTGCTCCTTCCCGGATTGATTCCTTGGAATGTGCGGTCTCTTGAGCTTCGCCATCGAGGGATCTGGAGTTTACGGAGTACCGCGGTGGAGATCAGGTTCAAGCCGCCCTGCCGTCAACTAGCATCTTAGTGACCTTGAGGTTGCGGATAGTTGGTGAAACCAACATCGGCAAGCACCGACCGCAGATTATGCGATCGGGGTGGTCCTCAATATCAAAGATGATAGGCGTCTTTGGACCATTTCGAGGCTTGCGTGACTCGATGGGTGGTTACGCGCATTGACTTCCCGCACCTTTGCTTGAGCTGGCGGTGTGAAGTATGCGAGAAGCACCGCCGTCAGCGCTGCAGGACCTCTGTGGCTCTCTGGAACTCCTGCTCATCGGTCTCGTCATCATCCATATCTTCATCATCGTCGTCATCTTCATCCTTATCGCGGCCGCGGGGAGGTCTGTCTCCTTGCCGCTGCTTGGCCTTGCCGCGACGTCCTCCTCGGCCGGGGCGTTTCTTGCCAGCTCCTCCAGCACCTTCCTGGGCCTTCTCCTTGTCGCATCGCTCGTATTCAGCCTTTTGCTGCTCGACAAGCTGCTCGACCTTCTTGCAGCTCTGGAGGTCATGGCCCTTGGTGCGGTGGATCTTGCAGTACTGCTTGTTGGTGCCGTCCTGCTTGTCGGCGACCGCCACAGCCTGGTAGTTGGTGCTTGCGGCAATCTCCTTGCCGGAGCTACCAGCTTTGGCTTTCTTGGTGCCCCCTCCGTTGCCGGACTGCTCAACGACTAGCACATCTTTGCCTTTCTTCTTCCTGTTGTTCCGCCGCCGGTTTTTCTTTGCCGGGGCAGCCTCCTCACTATCGAGATCCTCCTGCTTCTATATTCTCTCCGGGAGTTTCCTCCTTCCTCGGCATGTGCACACTTGTCGGCCGGGGCATATAGCTCATCGGCGTCTCGATCTTGCACATCGCCATCTCCTCCGCATCCTGCGGTTTCGCTTTGATTCGATGGAGCATGCTGATTACATGACGGGGGTGTACATACGGGATGTTGTCTTTGTCTGTGGCTGAATCTCTGAATGTACTTGCGAGGGCTCTCCTTCCTTCAGGCGGCAGATGAAGGTCGCTCTCTTAGCCATGAGGCTTGTGGCGCTGTAAAAGCGCCGACAAACTGATGGCATAGGTCTGACCGAGGAGGATATGGAGTTGTCCGGCAAGTGCATGAGCCAGATCGACATTAAGCTTGAGCACCGGCCGGAAGTAGTTGGCCAGATCTTGTCGTCCGCCCGGCAGCTTGCACCGCGATGGTGTAGATCGAGGAACTCCGACGGATCGGTGCCGTCGTACTTCTCTCGCATGCGTCGGCTTGAAATTCTTCGTCTTTGGGCCCTTTGGACTTGCCGCAGCTCACGAGTGAGCAGGGCAACCTACCGCGCACGGCAAGTCGCTGGTTCCCCTAGTGCATGCATGTCGACGAGAGGGCCAGTGGCTGGTCCGATTGACGCCACGCTTCTCTTGGCGCTCGATCACGAGTTCGGCGTCTTCTTCTTGTCGTTAAATGAAGAACTTGGCGCTGATCGCGACGAGCTCGTGGATCTGATGATGCGGTGGAGTCGCTGTCGAGGTGAATCCGGCGAGTCGGCGATCTTGGCCTTCGGGGTGGAGAGTGCATGGTGGTTGCACCCCCACCGGTTTCGTCGCCATTGGCTCGTGCCTGGCAGTCCCGCGCCTCCTGAGGTGGGCGCGGTGCATGTACGGACACCGAGGTCTGCGCAGCCTTGTCCTTGGACCTGGCAGCACCGTGGGCTCCCTCTTCGATGCCCGTTCTTTCGCCGGCGTCTACCCCACCACCCGTTTGCTCCGGTGGTGGTGGGATCGACGTGGACGGAACATCTGCCGCTGAAGCCTTCTTCTTCGGTGGAATGTCGATGAAGAAGATGAAGATCTAGCTCGTGTGAACGTCGAATCAGGTTCACACAACCTCGACGCCCCCTACCTGGCGCGCCAAAGATGTCGGGGAAACTGATCCACGAGCACCTATGGGACCGGCGGACCGAGCCCCTTTCGGTTCGGTGGGGGGCGGAGATCGCACGAAGAGCAGATTGAGGCGAAGCACACGAGCAGTTTACCCAGCTTTGGAGCTCTCCGGAGAGATAACAATCCTATTGCTGCATGTCTGAGTGTATTGAGTTCTTGCTCAGGAGCGCTGAGTGCTACCGTACACACTAGCTGCTAATGAGACCGGCGTGAGTGTTTTTCGCCTTGAACCCCCTCTCGTTGCGCATGGGCCTCCTTTTATATGCTAAAGGGTCTCGGCGGTGGCAGCGTAAACAAGGGTAAAAATGGAAAAGGAATTGCGGTTGGTACAACTACTGCACGATGTATCATACCTAACCACGGCGGCAGGGGACAAAGGCATTAAATGCCCGTCTATGTCGCCCAAATAGTGCAAAAAGGACCGTCGGGGCGCCACCGCTGCCACGATGGCAATCTTGTCGGCGCCGCTTGCCTCCGCGCAAGACCGCTGGCCGCACCGCCTCTTGCCACCTTGGCGCTGAAAGGTCCGAGGCGACACGTTGGTGGATGTCTTTGGAAGCGCAGTCTGAGTGGTAGTTTGTCGCGGCAAGCGCCTTGCCGCGGTTGTTGTCTTGTCGCGTCCGGAAGCTTGTCGCTCACCGGGCCTCGCCGGGACGCGTGGCGCGTCGCGGCAAGTTCCTCGAGGTGCCTTGGTTGGCCTTCCCGGCAAGCTCCTCTTGCCGGGTCATTGTCTCCTTGGCTTGAATACTTTGTTCTTGAATGGCTCCAAAGGAACCACGGAGGACCTTGGCGGTCACCCGGCAAGCCTTGCCGGGGGGGCTGCAACTGCCCGTGCACAAGTTCGGGATACTAGGGTACCCCTACTCTAGTACACCGACAACGGGTGAACAAACAAATTGCGACTTGACGCGTTATGTTAAATTAAAAAAAGAGGCAAATCATGTGGGGCCTACCTTAGAGGCAAGGCTCTATACACTGGAGTACTTTTGATGTGTCCCGTCAACTCGCATGAGCGAGGAGAAGCTTGCTTAGTCGCCGTCTCCCCGCCCGCAGGCGCGGTGGCTCGCGAGGATGAGGTGAAGCTTGCTTACGAGTAGTAGTAGTAGTACTACTACTACTATTGTACGCCTTTACGCCCGCTCCCTTGCCCATGCGCGCGGTGGCTCGCAGCACGAGGAGAAAATTTTACTACTCCCTCCGTTTTGTCCTAGAGGAAGTTCTTAAAATCCTGGCACTCAACGTCGGCATGGCATATGTGGTAGACCAAGCAAGCGTTATGTACATAAACCTGGATCACGGCGGGCTTCTTCCTCTCTTAGTCCTTTAGATCCTTCTCTCGCCCCGGACTGTGGTGTACTCAACATCTAGCCCAGCGACCCACTCATCATCGAGTTTTGAACATGCGTCATGCAGGCGAAAGGCATCCTTTCACCGTCGCGGAAGAACGGGTGTAGATGACGTCGAACTCATCACCGGTGATGGTTCTAACCTTGTACTCACCGCCGATCGGGAAGATTTGGGACGCCATGGATTTGGGAGGAGGTTAGGATTAGTGGAACTGCCGTAATGTGAATGGGACGGGACGACTAAGAGCGAACCGCCGTAGTATTGAAGGGCGCGAGGGGCGAGTAGGAAGCGAACTGCCAGCTGCGATGTGAATGGCAGGGTAGTGGCTTTCCATTCTCCCATGATACGGGCTTCTGTGAGCCCTTGGATCTGAGATCGAATGGTTGCATGGCGTGATTCTAGACCTATGGGTGAATATCCTATCCTGGAGGGTTATTCTACAAAATTTTACAACTCTAACCAACCAGATGAAATTCGTGCAAACACGGACTGATTTCATATAAGCATGAAGGATTTCGTATAAAAAAGCCGGATCTTCATATAAACATGATGGATTTCATTACATTTACATGAACTAAGAGGTGCCAATCCGGCTCTCTTGTATAATTAATACTCCCTCCGTCCGGAAATACTTGTCCTAGAAATGGATGTATCTAAACTTACTTTAGTTCTAAATGGCCGCCCATGGATCCCTTTGTCTTCCTCATGTTCGTCAGACACTTGCGGGGTCGACGAAGGTCCTCGGAAGAGACGAAGCAGCAAAGAAACCATCTGAATCCGCGGTCGTCGCCTCGGCGGTGGCCTTCATGGGTCCCAAGTGGCGGCGGCCTCCCATGTTCTACTTCTCCTCGATGATGGCGGCGGACACGGAGGGCAGACGGGAGGAGCTGGGCTGGTGTTGCGTTTAATTCTGGCCCGCTCATGAACGGATGTGTGGCCGGAGAAGGATTCTTGGTTTGCATGCGGGTTTAACGAAGGGGTTTAATGGAGGCGTCGGGCGTGCAGCGGGCGGCGCAGTACTATTCGATTTGACAGCCGTAATGAGCCGTCAAATCACAAAGGCCTCGCCTCTCATGAAACCGACCGAGCTAGACTACCCCACCCTCTAGCCTTTTAAAAAATGTATATACTTCACTTTTGTACAGTAGTAGTATCGATGGATTGCGCCATGGAGCAAAACTTGAAAATAAAAAAAGGTGGTACATATAGAGAGTGCTCGTCGCCAAATTATGCATATAGTACTATTAAAAAGGCTTGTCACAATAATGGTGTCCAGCACAAGTGCACAACCCACCCCTCAAATAAAACTAAGCACCCTGGAATTCTTTGACAAACTAAACACCCTGAAATTCTTTGACAACTAAACTGCTGGCTATATATATTGTACGTATATAATGTGTAGAAACGAGTGGTAGTACTATACCAACTAAAAGATGAAATGTAAGAAATACTAGTATGTACGTACTGAAGAGTTAAAGTAACAAGAAGAAACATAACATAGTTCTGCTGGGGGCTCAGCACAACACACTCCTCAAATTAAATTAAGCACACCTGAAATTAAACTTTGCAACTATTCCGGTAGACACTGCATTAGAACCACCATGAGCAACGACACTGCCACCTTACTCGGAGTCCTCGTCCACGTCCTCGACTTCGTCCTTGTCCCTCTTCCTCTTGGCCGATACTTCTTTGCTTGAACCGCACACTTGGTTGTTGCTCTTCATCCAACCCTTGTAGATATTGAAGCAAAGGTAGCCATCCATTGCATCATAGTGGATGTGGTCTATATCTAGTACATTCCGCTGCCATGCATGACGATGAAACGTGTATGGAGGTTTCTCCAGTTTACCATACGAAGGATGAACCATGGCTCTTGCCAGGGTCAGCATTGAAGGCTGACGAGAGGACAACAGCCGATTCTTCTGGAGGTCGAAGGTGTTGCCTACAACGAGGCCTATCCGACGCAGACTTTTTGTCGTTACCAAAGTCTCTGATGTGAATTTGACTAGGTTGCTCTCGAGGAAGTCCTTAAAATCCTGGCACTCAACGTCGACATGGCATATGTGGCAGACCAAGCATAAGTCATGCACACAAACCTAGATCACGGCGGGCTTCTTCCTCTCTTCGTCCTTTAGATCCTTCTCTCGTCCCAGGACTGTGGTGTACTCAACATCTAGCCCAGCGACCCACTCATCATCTGAGTTTTCGAACATGCGTCTGAAGCGAGAAAGGCTTCCTTTCACCATTGCGGAAGAACCGGTGTAGATGACGTCGAACTCATCACCGGTGATGGTTCTAACCTTGTACTCACCGCCGATCGGGGAGATTTGGGACGCCATGGATTTGGGAGGAGGGTTAGGATTAGTGGAACTGCCATTATGTGAATGGACGGGACGGCTAGGAGCGAACTGCCGTAGTATTGAAGGACGTGCGGGGATGAGTAGGAGCGAACTGCCAGCGTGTGAATGGCAGGGTAGTGGCTTTCCATTCTCCCATGATACGGGCTTCCGAGAACCCTTGGATCTGAGATCGAATGGTTGCATGGCGTGATTCTAGACCTATGGTTGAATATCCTATCCTGGAGGATTATTCTGCAAATTTTCAGCAACTTAGCATGCGACCGTTTGATCTCAGATCCAAGGGCTGCCAGCAGCCCGTATCGTGGTCGCGCCTACCACGACCATCACGTCGCTCGTGCGGTCGCGCCCTTGGAGATTTAACACGGTGCGTTAGGCTATCTGATGTTGGCATGTCATACATAGTCATCACTTAGTCACTCATACTACAACAAGGTTTTGGCTATAAGGTTGGTTGTAAGTGTATTTTGTTTTACTTCTCTCTATCTCTTTCTTCGTACTCCCTCCGTCCCATAATATAAGAACGTTTTTGACACTAGTGTAGTGCCAAAAACGTTCTTATATTATGGGACACAGGGAGTACTAGTATTTATTGCATTTGCCAAGGAGTGACCTCTTCCAATGAAATGGTGTTGCTAAGTTTGCTTCATTTAATTAGCTATAGATCCAAAATTGTCTTTTCACCTAGGTACACGCGCTTAGCACCGTTTCTTCCTTCGGTCACCAAACTAGTCTCTCTCTCTTCTTGATTAACTTGCCACATCAGACTTTATGCCTATGTGGCAAGCTTAAGCACCTGTAGGAGCAAGTAAAAGTAAGTACAATAGTGTGCTTTACATGGCATTTTTGCATATGTGGAGGAAAGAGAGGTAAAGAAAAAGTGGAGAAGTGGGCTCTCATGTAAGAGCCAGCCTCTACTACATGGTGGAGCATTGAGAGAGGCACCTGTATGGAGGTGGTCAGGAATCGGGAGACTCACGCCGGTCGAAGGCCGCTTGATTAAAATGATAATGGCAAGTCAAATCACGGGCCCCACCTGTCCAAAGAATAACTTCATTGTCAAATCACACAACCCTACTTTTGCAGCAGCCTACTCCCTCGTCTTCTCGCGTCTTTGTCGACCGCCTACCGCGCAGGAAAAGCCCCGCCCTCGACTTTTAAATAGTATACAGTATACTAATTTTGTATCCATGGATTGCGCCCGCGCCATGGAGCAAAGCGTCAAGAAAACGGTGGTACACATGTACGGAGTATACAGCACGCCCGTCGCGTTCGCGTCGCACCCCAGACGTTCGGTCGGTCTAGCGCGGTGCTCTCTGAATGGAACGCGCGTCATATTGTGTTTGCACACACATGTGGGACGACAATTGAGAACCGACCATAGGCACACTCCCCGGCCCCGCAAGTCGGGTGACTTAATAGAAGAGGGAGACGAGCGATAGTACTAGAGAAGTGTTGTACTATGTTGGTGCACGGGCGATCCACGCAAGACACGGAAGATCAGTTCGTCCATGCATGTGACCAGACTCAGCAGACACGCCGGATTGGCTATCGTCTACATATCGTGCAGGCTGTGTTGTACATGGCTGTAGTTGTGGTGAGAAATCTAAAAAAAGGTTTCTTGTCATCTCGCAAAATTAGGTGTCATGTGCTTCGGATCACTGCGAGGGTTAAACAGCGACAACTGAGTTGGGCTGGTCATTGGGGGCACATGCACGAACGGTGACTACTCGGCTGCCATCTAGGTCAAGCCGGCTATGTTAATTAGGACATCTATCGACGGACCCCTTTTCTATGAGTTTATCTTTAATTTGAGCTTTTTTCCTCGTCTAGTTTGTCCGTCGGGATTCATGTTGCCTCCTTTGGGCAGTGAGGTTATGATTTCTTGTCATGTGGCATTTTTTCATGTTATATGTTATAATCTGGCGCTTCAGATCAAAATGACGACAACTGCGCCTCCGGGCCACGTGCATGAAGACTTCTCGACAGTCATTGATGAGGTCAAGCCGGCTCCGGTGGACAAAAGAAAACTAGTACTACTCCACTATATAGGGAGGAGCCTCCGTGCTTGCTTGCTAGTGTTGCTCTCTTCACACTGTCTCGGCCTTTCCAGATCTAAACACGACAGTGGTGGCCACACACACACTCTCTCTCTCTGCTCACCGCTGGTCACAGATCCAGCCGGATCCTGTCCGCCGGGGAAGGTGAGAAGGTGCAACGTTCAGGCGGTCGTCCTCGGCGACGGCTCTTACCCACTGCTGGGCGCGTCCTGATCAGCCAGCCTTGCCGTTCTCTCCCAAGCACTGCTGGCGAGGGAGGGCCTCCGACCCCTTCTTCCTCGCTGCCGTAGTGTGGGCAGATCCGGCTTCCCGCCGCCCACCTAGCGACATCCCGGCGACCATCAGGTATAACTTCCTTCGAAACCAGCCTTGCTCTACTTCCCGAGCTCCTGACGTTGCTGCATTTGTATCTTTTACTATTTCTCAGGCCCCCTCATAGATAGGATCGATCGGCTGTTCGAAAACCACCTAATTTTTTTTTACGTTTAAGAGGTACACTCGAATCTAGTACTACTTGGTTCAAACAAGGAAGAAAGGGGATGGGGGTGGGGGAGGATTTGTTACCTGAATCTAGGACTTGGTCGGAAGAGGAAATAATGGGGGCGAAAAGTAGCAGAGACCGGCTATCCAACTGGTCTCTAGGTCTAATAGGAAATAAAGGGAAGCGCAGTACAAACTCAATATAAACACGATCTATTGGTTGAAAAAGGAAAGAAAGTGGGGACTCGGGGACAAGTCAGCGAGTAAGTCCGACACTAGATTTGCTAGCCTCACACAAAGTATAAGGTGGCTATACCGAACAAAAATGGGACCAACCCGGATATCACATTACGATGTTTGTTGCCCGAGCCACTCTTATGTAATGCCTTTGGTAAAGTGTAGCGATCGCCTTTGTTAAAAGTAAGGACACGTTAAACCAATGTTGTTTTCAATGTAATGCCTCTAGTAATATTAATCAATGGCACTTCTTTACATGTCTGCTAAAATTTCCCATTAAGATAAGTTGGTTCTTTTCGTTAGAAATGCAAGCATCTGGTCGCCTACTCTCCGTGCCCAAAGTAATGTCGTATTTAACAGTTGTCATAGTTAATCCTAATGCCCACACTAATATCTAGCAATGCCGGTGCTTTAGAAATTACTCTTGTCCTTGTAGGATTGCCATTCAGATAAGGAACATGCTTCTTTTCATTTGATGCATGTTTCATCACTTTAGTCACCCTCCTTTCCACCTTTTTGTGCAAACAGAGATATACATTTCACGCTCGATCTTAGTTGAACTGCACAAATGATATCCAAATTATAGTTGAGCATTCCAGGATCTTCACAACCAAACTTGATGTTGCTCAATTTTATTGCAACTAATGAAGAAGAAGCTCTGTGGGTTTCGTTTTCTGATGGAAATGGAACCGGGACTGGAGCCCTTTTCTTAAATTTTTTGAAGAAGAAGCTGCTAGCTCACGGGACATTGCTTCATTTTAGGTGAACTGCACCAAAAGGTCCCATGAATTGAATCATCCATGTTGGTGATTTGAAAGAGCCAGCTTGACATCGATCTAAGCACCCGGCCTCCATCCTTGCCACGCACGGTACACCTCGTTTGCCACCTGCTCGACCCTAGTATCATTGATAAAATGAAGTAATAATACAGTTAAAACAGAGCGAGTGTCATCTCTATCATTTCATTTCCAATGTAGATAAAGAAAGTGCTTCTCTTTGTTAATGTATGTTTCATCAACTAGTCCCATTGTTAATGTTTAAGCGTTTCTGCAAACTTGGGTGCTTAATTTTAGTTGATATGTACAAAAATAGAGATTTGAATGTCTCAAGGCGCCTCGTTGTACTACCGCTGTACTGTATCGCCCCCGATGCGGCTATATCTCCCACGTGTCGAGGCACGACTTAGAGGCATAACCGCATTGAAAGCAATGTAGCAAGTGAGGTAATCTTCACACAACCCATGTAATACATAAGGGAAAGAGATACATAGTTGGCTTACAGTCGCCACTTCACACAGTACATAAATAAACATCCATCATTCAGAGTACACTCAAGGTCCGACTACGGAACCAAAATAAAAGAAGATACCCCAAATGCTACACAGATCCCGATCGTCCCAAGCTGGGCACCACTACGATCATCAGGAAAAGACACATAGTGTGACCACGTTCCTCGTCGAACTCCCACTTGAGCTCGGTTGAGTCACCTGCTTTGGCATCGTCGGCACTGCAACTGTTTTGGAAGTATCTGTGAGTCACGGGGACTCGGCAATCTCACACCGCGAGATCAAGGCTATTTAAGCTTATAGGAAGGACAGAGTAGTAAAGTGGAGCTGCAGCAAGCGACTAGCATATATGGTGGCTACAATGCAAAAGAGAGCGAGGAGAGAAGCAAAGCACGGACGTGAAGCTAGTAGCGATCAAGAAGTGATCTGAACTACTTACGTCGGACATAACTCCAACACCGTGTTCACTTCCGGACTCCGCCGAGAAGAGACCATCACGGTTACACACGCGTTGATGGGTATTTTAAATGAGGTCAACTTCGGGTTTTCTACAACGGACATTAACAAATTCCCATCGCCTCATAACATGAGGCACGGCTTTGAAAGATATTACCTGCGGGGTGTCCCAACTTAGCCCATTATAAGCTCTCACGGTCAACGAAGGATATTCCTTCTACCGGGAAGACCCGATCAATCTCGGAATCCCGGACTACAAGACATTTCGACAGCAATAAAACAAGACCAGCTAAGCCGCCCGATTGTGCCGACAAATCCCGATAGGAGCTGCACATATCTCGTTCTCAGGGCACATCCGGATAAGTCAAGCTACGAGTAAAACCAAGCCTCGAGTTTCCCCGTGGTGGCCTCGCAGGCTGCTCGGTTCGGGCTAGCACTCGAAGGAGCACTGGTCCGGGGGGGGGGGGTTTAAATAAAGATGACCCTCGGGCTCGCGAAAACCCGGGGGAAAAAGGCTTAGGTGGCAAATGGTAAAACCAATGTTGGGCCTTGCTGGACGAGTCTTATTCAAAGCGAGCTGTCAAGGGGGTCCCATAAATCACCCAACCGTGTAAGGAACGCGAAATCAAGGAACATAACACCGGTATGACGGAAACTAGGGTGGCAAGAGTGGAACAAAACACCAGGCATAAGGCCGAGCCTTCCACCCTTTACCAAGTATATAGATGCATTAATTATAGCAGATATATATTGTGATATCCCAACAAGTAAACATGTTCCAACAAGGAACAACATCTCCATGTTCAACAAGGAACAAACTTCAGCTTCACGCAACTAGCAACGCTATAAGAGGGCTGAGCAAAGCGGTAACATAGCTAATCAACGGTTTGCTAGGAAAAGGATGGTTAGGGGCTGACACGGCAATATGGGTGGCATGATATAGCAAGTGGTAGGCATCGCAGCATAGGCATAGCAAAAGAGCGAGCAACTAGCATAGCAAAGATAGAAGTGATTTCGAGGGTATGGTCATCTTGCCTGCAATGTTCTCAGAGTTGTCGAAAACTTGATCCTCGTAAGCGTTCTCAACATGTTCCTCGTTCACGTACTCGTCTCCCGGCTCTACCCAAAGCAAAAACACAAACAAAGGAACCACAATAAATCACGGTGCAATGCACAAGCAACATGATGCAAAACATGACATGATATGCGAGATGTGATATGCAATGCTTATGTGCGCTCCGGAAGGTAAAAGATGAACCAGGCATCAACTTGGCAAACCAAGCATGCCACTGGAAAGATGAGATGATTTCGGTTGAAATCGATATAAAGATCACCGAATCGGATGCACGGTTTGGAAATGACAAGCAAAACAAGAATGGCACAAATCTGCCATTAACAGCATGATGCTACTAAGCAAGCAACAATTAATTAAGCTACTGCACCCAAACGTATCAACAAAGCACATGGCAGTGATCTACACAAGATGCTTGACAAAAGATGAGCACTGAGCTACGGCTAGTTCACATCATAACAGGTTCAAACAAGCATGGCAAAAGTGCACAAAATATCAGGCTGGACATGGCAAAAACAACATCAGGTTGCAATGTTCAGAGCAACAAAACTACATGCTACATGAACTTAAAATAGCAAAACAAGGCATGTCATGAATCTACTCAAAGCATAGAACAAAATTCCCTTACTGACCATAAGCCAAAAAGGATCAGAAAATATAGTAACATCCATGTTAATATCGAAAGTTTCGTTAACAGATTCAGCAACATGACATGTCAAAAACTGATAACAAGAAGGCATGTTTACAAGCTCAATGCACTCACTACAGAGCCTTATATGATAAACTAAGCATACATACATCAAGAAGACATGCATAGAAGACATACATGGCAAGAACAATAACATAGCATACATGGATCAACCACAACAACCTAGGCAAAATTGAATAACATGTAAACAATCTGCCAGGAAACATTTGATAGCAAAAGTAGAGCTCGATTGACTCAAGCTATGGCACTCCATAATTGCAAACAACAGCATGGATGGATAGAGCAAGACATGTTTTACAAAACATCCTTACTGAAGTATCTCAAAATATGCATGGATCTCTTGGTAGCATCAAGTTAACATGGCATCAAAATATCAGCTAAACAGGGCTGAAAACAACAACATCAGGACACCTACTTTGCATGCTTGTGCTAGTTACCACATAGATCACAAAAATACATGGCATACACCCCTGGAAAGATGGCATGGCATATTAAAAAACACATGTAGGACTCAAATTCATAGGATGCACACATTAATCATGGCAAAAATAACAAAAGTGCAAGTTCTGTTAAGAAACAGAAACTAACATCACATAACACTCTTCCAACAGCATTTCGGGCATCAAGATGAGCTCAAATGAAAATGATGCAATGAGATGAAATGATCTACACTTCGAGACGAACATTTTGATATATTATACGCGCAAAATGGACCTACATATGCAAAGATATAGCATGAAGAAAATGACACAAAATATTAACTAAGAAAAGACTTGGAGGAAAAGAGGAGGAGAGAAAGGTCAAGCGGGATGGTATGAACCGAGGCGGATCGGGCTCCGCCCGATCGGATCGGGCGACAATGGCTCGGGCTCGGAGCCGGGCGAGGAGGAGGAGAGGGGCGCTGGCCTTGGCGGGCGGCGCCAGTGGATCGGCATGGGCGCTGGGT
The DNA here is from genome assembly GCA_021605205.1 of Aegilops longissima. Classification (NCBI taxonomy): domain Eukaryota; kingdom Viridiplantae; phylum Streptophyta; class Magnoliopsida; order Poales; family Poaceae; genus Aegilops; species Aegilops longissima. Next base: position 22,438 of record JAHIAM010007201.1, read on the forward strand.
GGGCGGAGCGCGGCCGGGCGGACGTGTCCGGCCCGAATCGGACACGTCCGGCGGCGCAGAGGGGAAAATTTGCTAGGTTAGGGGGGAATTGATCCGGGATTTCGGGTAGGGGGCACATATTTATAGGTAGAGGGAGCTAGGAGAGTCCAAATGAGGTGTAGTTTTCGCCCACACGATCGTGATCGAACGACGGAGAGCATGGAAGTGACTTAGATGGGTTATTGGACTGTTTTGAAGGGGTGTTGGGCTGCAACTTAAAAGAGGCCTTTTCGAGAGTGCGGTTAACCGTTGGAGTACCAAACAAGTTCCAAATGACCCGAAACTTGACCGGTGGTCTACGGGTGGTATACCAAGGCCACTAGACAAACCTCGGTCCATTCCGAGAAGGTTTTGTACCCGCACACGGAAAAACGTAAAAGGGGCGCCGGGGAGATAGGAGTGCGGATTGCAAAAGCGGACAACGGAAAAATGCTCGGAATCATGAGACGAACACGTATGCAAATGCGATGCACATGATGACATGATATAAAATGCATGACATGGAAAAAATGCAAAATGGAGAAAAAACCCAACCACGGAGGGAATATCATATCACAATGCTGAAAATGGCAAGAGTTGGAGTTACAAATATGGAAAGTTACTTCCGGGGTGTTACAACACTCCACCACTACAAGAGGATCTCGCCCGAGATCTAGGACTGAAAGAACTCCGGATATTGAACGGAGGTGATCCTCGCGCCCGGTGGCTTCTCGGTCGGAATGGTGTGACCACTTCACTTTCAGGAATTTGATTGACTTGTTGCGAGTCTTGCGCTCGGTTTCTTCAAGAATAGCAACGGGTGCTCATGATAAGAGAGATCTTCTTGAAGGTCAATCTCTTGAAGTTGATAGTGCGTTCAGGGTCTTGAAGCACTTGCGCGGCTGTGACACGTGGAACACATCGCACGTTTGCAAAGTTGGATGGAAGCTCAAGTTGATAGGCGAGATCGCCTCTTTTGCCAATGATCTTGAAAGGACCCACGTATCTAGGGGCAAGCTTCCCTTTGATACCGGGCGGACGAGTGCCTTTCATTGAGAGACGCGAGGTAGACATGGTCTCCGATTTCAAAAGCCACATCACGGTGCTTATCATCATAATAGCTCTTCCGCGCGCGATTATGCGGCTTTGAGATTCTCACGAATGACTTGGCACATTTCTTACATACGTGATCAAGTCATTGCCAAGAAGTTGGCGTTCACTGTCTCTGACCAATTGAGAGGAGTACGACACTTTACGCCATAGAGAATTTCGAATGGGGCCTTGCCGAACTCGCTTGGAAGCTGTTGTTGTAGGAGAACTTCGGCATATGGAAGACAATCTTCCCACTTCATACCGAAAGAAATGACACAAGCCACGAGCATATCTTCAAGGATTTGATTTACACGCTCGACTTGGCCACTTGTTTGAGGATGGAAGGCTGTCTTTGAAAGCGAATGTTGGTGCCCATGGCCTTCAAAAGAATCCCAAAACTTGGAGGTAAAGATGCTGCCACGGTCTGAAGAGATCACTTGTGGAATGCCGTGCAAAGAGACAATCCTGGAGGTGTATAGCTCTGCCAATTGAGCTGCTGTGATCGATTCTTTGATAGGAAGAAAATGAGACACTTTAGTAAGCTTGTCAATGACAACGAAGATAGCATCATTTCCACGCTTGGACTTTGGAAAACCAGTCACGAAGTCCATTTCAATATGATCAAACTTCCACTCTGGAATAGCAAGAGGTTGGAGGAGACCAGCTGGTCTTTGGTGTTCTGCTTTCACTCTCCTGCAGACATCACACTCATTCACGAATTGAGCAATTTCTCGCTTCATTCGAGTCCACCAATATGACTGCTTGAGGTCATGGTACATCTTCGCATACTTCGGGATGAATGGATAGAAGCGAATTGTGAGCCTCGTTCATAATGACTTTTCTCAGATCACCCTTAGGAACCACAATCCGGTCCTCAAAGAAAAGAATATCTTTGTCATCAATGTGGAAGCACTTGTACTTGAAATGCCCTTGTCGATACCACGTTTCACCTTTTTCACCATGGTATCCGAAGTTGAGCCTCACGAATCTGATCTTCCAAAGTAGGAGAGACTATGAGGTTGGCAAGAAAGCCTTGAGGAACAACTTGAAGATTCATCTTCGGAAAGCTTCACAGAGATCCGGTGAAAGGGCTTGAGGATTAGGCATTGCGATAAGCCTTCCTGCTCAAAGCATCTGCAATGACATTGGCCTTGCCCAAGTATACTCAATACTTGGGTTGTACTCTTGAATCATTTCGACCCATCGAGTGCCTGAGGTTGAGGTTGGGCTGAGTGAAGATGTACTTGAGACTCTTGTGATCGGTGAAAATGTCCACTTTCCTTCCCAACAAGAGATGTCTCCACGTTATTAATGCATGGACAACTGCCGCCAACTCAAGATCGTGAGTGGGGTAGTTCTTTTCGTTGGCTTCAACTGGCGAGAGGTATAAGCCACAACTCTCTTCTCTTGCATTAACACAGCACCGAGACCTTGAAGAGAAGCATCACAGAAAACTTGAATGGCTTGGATTCATCGGGAGGAGTCAAGGCAGAGCTGTGACGAGTTTCTCTTTGAGAGTATTGAAAGCAACATCACATTGAGGAGACGGACATACTTCACATGCTTCGGAGAAGGTTGGAAAGAGGCTTTGCAATCTTGGAGAAGTTCTCAACGAATCTTGACAATAGCTTGCAAGACCAAGAAAATCTGGAGCTGCTTGACATTACGAGGAGGTTCCCAATTCACAATTGCGGACACCTTCTCGGGATTAACAGCGATGCCCTTGGCGGAGATGATATGACCAAGATAAAGCACTTCATCAAGCCAAAATTCACATTTGGAGAACTTAGCATAGAATTGATACTCTCGAGCTTGTCTAGCACCAATCGCAAATGTTTGGCATGATCCTTCTTGTTCTTGGAGAAGACCAAAATATCATCAAGATAGACCAAGACGAATTCATTGGTGTAGGGGTTGAATATGAAATTCATCATCCGAGAGAATGTTGGAGGAGCATTGACAAGGCGAAAGACATGACAAGTATATTCATAAGAACCAAAGCTTGTTCGAATCTTTGTCTTGGGAATATCTTGTTCACGAATGCGAATCGATGATAACCCATCTGAAGGTCAAGCTTGGAGAACACTTTAGCACCTTTGAGTTGCTCGAAAAGCTCATTGATGTTGGGAAGTGGATACTTGTTCTTGATTGTCTTCTTATTCAATGGATGGTAATCGACGCAAAGTCGGTCCGTGCCATCCTTCTTACGGACAAAAGAACACCACAACCCCAAGGAGATGAACTCGGTCCGATCAAACCAGACGCTCTTGTTCATCGAGCTGCTTCTTCAATTCCTTCAGCTCATCAGGTCCAAGCTTGTATGGACGCTTGCAAACGGGTTCGATGCGTGCTCAAGATCGATAACGAACTCAATCGGCCGATGAGGAGGCATACCGGAAGCTCTTACGGAAAGACATCTTGGTACTCACAAACGACTGGAATCTGAGAGATAGCATCCAATTCGCCCTTCTCATTGAGAGAAAACAACCGAATGGTTTCATCACGAGCGGCATAGATGATCACATCATTAGAAGAGTGAGTCAATTGAATTTCCCTGGCAACACAATCAAGCTGAGCTTTGTGCTGATAAAGCCAGTCCATCCCAAGAATAAGATCAATATCCGCGTCGCCAAGAACCATTGGTTTAGCGAGAAATCTGTAATCGCCCATCTTGATAGAAACATCCGGAACCACCAAACTGGAGCTCAACCGTTTACCCGGAGAAATGACATCCATGGGTTTCCCCAAATGAGAAGAAGTGAATTCACGCTTGGCAAAAAACGGTCTTGACATGAAACAATGCGATGCACCAGTATCAAATAAGACTTTTGCAGGAATATCATTAACTGAGAGATTACCCATTATCACATCAGAAGATTCCTCTGCCTGCGCTGCATTCATCATATTGACCTTGGCATGCTTTGGATTATGCTTGACCACTGCATTGCTGGAAAATTTCACAGGAGGAGGAGGCGGAAGACGCCTCTGGTTGAAGCATTTGTTCGCATAGTGACCTTTTTGCTGACATTTGTTGCAAGTCACCTCAGAGAGCGGACGGTGGTAAGGAGCACTTGACCTTGGAGCTTGAGAATTAGACTTGATCTCGATAGCTTGGGTTGGGTGGGTGGGAAGATCCACGGCCACCTGAGTTCTTCTGGCGATAAGGCCGACGGAACGGAGGAGGAGGAAGGTAGAACTTCGCTGCTTAGCTGCCACTTGAGAGGAAGAAGAAGACTGGCTGCATCTCGATTCTCTTCTTAGAAGCCTCACATTTGAGCTGGGCAGCTTCTTGCTTGATGCCATGTTGTAGAATTCATCATACTTATCGGCTCAAAAAGCACAAGAGCTAATTGCAGATCTTCTCTCGGACCACCTCTGAATTGATAGATCATACTCTTTTCATCAGCACGTCTTGCTTAGCAAAACGAAGCGAGCTTTCGAACTGGATATTGTATTGATAGACGGACATGTTGCCCTGCTTGAGATTGCGGAACTCCTCACGCTTGCTCTCAACAACACTTTTCGAATGTGGTGAGCTCAAATCACGGCGGAACTCATCCCTGTAATGACACGACCTCCTCTGGAATCTTTGTATTGCTGGTACCACTCAACAGCTTGGTCCTTGAGTTGAAACGATGCAAACTTGACAAAGCCCTCAGGTCTGACATTGCTACAATCAAAATGCTTGTAGATGTCCACTAACCAATCGTCAGCGTCTGTGGCCTCGACACAGAAACTGAAAGACTTCGGCTGATTAGCGAGGAACTGACTGAGAGTAGCATAGTGCGGCTGATTGTTGCCTTGACCTTGATTGCCTTGATTGCCTTGCCCTTGAGTACGTTCTTGCAAGAGCTGCAAAATCATCTGAGCATTGGCATTGGTGGCTGCCATGATAGCTTGCCGGGCCTCTGGAGGCGGAGGTGGAGGTGGAGGTTGGTGATCCCCATCATTGCGATCCGGATTCGAGGCGTTGGCGGAGCCATCTGAAGAGGGTGACATCCATTAGTCCTTTGATAGACAAATAGATAAGTAGAATCAATGGATAGAAATTGCAACATATAGTCTTCACAATAAACATTCGAACAAGAATGAACGAATGAATTCCAAAAGCTAATCATCACACGTCCATTAAGGTGAGAAGCCACTTAGATAAGGATATGGAAACAACATCTGTCTTAGAAACAAATCGAATATCACAACTGAAAACAAAAGATTGGCTTCTAGAATGAGCCAGAACAAACACATGATAGAGATTTCGCCCAAAGTGTTCATGGTGGGGCCCACACGGACACGACGTATAGCGGACGTCACGAATGACAAACAAGACGTCCCGAATCAGCATAGCCAAGGATTCTTTAAGGCGTCTCGCGACCACTTTGAATCGACCGTGAATGGGCGGACCACTAGACGTTGAACCCCAATCTCAAATCATACATCCGCCGGAAAGAAAATCACGTAAGCTACTAGAATTCCCACCTATAAACTCCCGAAACTTTCTGGTTATGCAATCTGGTGTTGGGGATACAGGGACACAAAATATATCACCCAAACTAATAATACCTAGATCCAGCTGTATCCATCCGTCAACACATAACCAAGAAATCCTCGAAATCGTGTACCTCGACCTTCAAAAACATCCGTTATACAAGTCATGGCAATACTCCCTTTTCGCCTCGAAGATGGGCTATCGGGGTTATCTCACCAACAAGCGCACAAAAGAGATTTCGATGTCGGCAAAACTCAGGTATTCCGAAGCGCAACGATAAAATTGTGACGACAACACCTCGGAGCTCAACTCCCGGGACACCGCCACAGCCCCTAAATGTCGGGAGGCACCAAGAACAATGTTCTCGCCACAAAACCATCGGAACGATTCCAAGATACCCACGTGATCCTAAAATTTTTTAGTGAAATTTGAGGAGAGAAGAGTCAAAACTCTCGTCGGGATACCTCACCAGAGCGACGAAGGGACTCGGTTCGGGCCAGCACTCGAAGGAGCACTTTGGTCGGGGGGTTTAAATAAAGATGACCCTCGGCTCGCGAAAACCGGGGAAAAAAGGCTTAGGTGGCAAATGGTAAAACCAATGTTGGGCCTTCTTTGGGCGAGTCTTATTCAAAGCGAACTGTCAAGGGGTCCCATAAATCACCCAACCGTAAGGAACGCGAAATCAAGGAACATAACACCGGTATGACGGAAACTAGGTGGCAAGAGTGGAACAAAACACTGTGCATAAGGCCGAGCCTTCCACCCTTTACCAAGTATATAGATGCATTAGTTATAGCAGATATATATTGTGATATCCCCAACAAGTAAACATGTTCCAACAAGGAACAACATCTCCATATTCCAACAAGGAACAAACTTCACTTCACTCGCAACTAGCAACGCTATAAGAGGGCTGAGCAAAGCGGTAACATAGCCAATCAACGGTTTGCTAGGAAAAGGATGGTTAGGGGCTGACATGGCAATATGGGTGGCATGATATAGCAAGTGGTAGGCATCGCAGCATAGGCATAGCAAAAGAGCGAGCAACTAGCATAGCAAAGATAGAAGTGATTTCGAGGGTATGGTCATCTTGCCTGCAATGTTCTCAGAGTTGTCGAAAACTTGATCCTCGTAAGCGTTCTCAACAGGTTCCTCGTTCACGTACTCGTCTCCCGGATCTACCCAAAGCAACAACACAAACAAAGGAACCACAATAAATCACGGTGCAATGCACAAGCAACATGATGCAAAACATGACATGATATGCGAGATGTGATATGCAATGCTTATGTGTGCTCCGGAAGGTAAAAGATGAACCATGCATCAACTTTTCAAACCAAGCACGCCACTAGAAAGATGAGATGATTTCGGTTGAAATAGATATAAAGATCACCGGAATCGGATGCACGGTTTGGAAATGACAAGCAAAACAAGAATGGCACAAATCTGCCATTAACAGCATGATGCTACTAAGCAAGCAACAATTAATTAAGCTACTGCACCCAAACGTATCAACAAAGCACATGGCAGTGATCTACACAAGATGCTTGACAAAAGATGAGCACTGAGCTACGGCTAGTTCACATCATAACAGGTTCAAACAAGCATGGCAAAAGTGCACAAAATATCAGGCTGGACATGGCAAAAACAGCATCAGGTTGCAATGTTCAGAGCAACAAAACTACATGCTACAGGAACTTAAAATAGCAAAACAAGGCATGGCATGAATCTACTCAAAGCATAGAACAAAAGTCCCTTACTGACCATAAGCCAAAAAGGATCAGAAAATATAGTAACATCCATGTTAATATCGAAAGTTTCGTTAACAGATTCAGCAACATGACATGTCAAAAACTGATAACAAGAAGGCATGTTTACAAGCTCAATGCACTCACTACAGAGCCTTATATGATAAACTAAGCATACATACATCAAGAAGACATGGCATAGAAGACATACATGGCAAGAACAATAACATAGTATACATGGATCAACCACAACAACCTAGGCAAAATTGAATAACATGTAAACAATCTGCCAGGAAACATTTGATAGCAAAAGTAGAGCTCGATTGACTCAAGCTATGGCACTCCATAATTGAAAACAACGGCATGGATGGATAGAGCAAGACATGTTTTACAAAACATCCTTACTGAAGTATCTCAAAATATGCATGGATCTCTTGGTAGCATCAAGTTAACATGGCATCAAAATATCAGCTAAACAGGGCTGAAAACAACAACATCAGGACACCTACTTTGCATGCTTGTGCTAGTTACCACATAGATCACAAAAATACATGGCATACACCCCTGGAAAGATGGCATGGCATATTACAAAACACATGTAGGACTCAAATTCATAGGATGCACACATTAATGATGGCAAAAATAACAAAAGTGCAAGTTTTGTTAAGAAACAGAAACTAACATCACATAACACTCTTCCAACAGCATTTCGGGCATCAAGATGAGCTCAAATGAAAATTATGCAATGAGATGAAATGATCTACACTTCGAGGCGAACATTTTGATATATTATACGCGCAAAATGGTCCTACAGATGCAAAGATATAGCATGAAGAAAATGACACAAAATATTAACGGAAGAAAAGACTTGGAGGAAAAGAGGGAGGAGAGAAAGGTCAACGGGATCGGGCGCGCGAACCGAGGCCGGATCGGGCTCCGCCCGATCGGATCGGGGCGACGGCGGCTCGGGCTCGCCGGAGCCGGGCGAGGAGGAGGAAGGCGGCGGCGGGCGGCGGAGAGGCCGGCCGGGCGCGGGCGGCGCCAATGGATCGGCGGCGGGCGCTGGGTGGCTGAGCGGCAGGCGGACGTGTCCGGCCCGAATCGGACACGTCCGGCGGCGCGGAGGGGAAAATTTGCTAGGTTAGGGGGGAATTGATCTGGGATTTCGGGTAGGGGGCACATATTTATAGGTAGAGGGAGCTAGGAGAGTCCAAATGAGGTGTAGTTTTCGCCCACACGATCGTGATCGAACGACGGAGAGCATGGAAGTGACTTAGATGGGTTATTGGGCTGTTTTGAAGGGGTGTTGGGCTGCAGCTTAAAAGAGGCCTTTGCGAGAGTGCGGTTAACCGTTGGAGTACCAAACAAGCTCCAAATGACCCGAAACTTGACCGGTGGTCTACGGGTGGTAAAGCAAGGCCACTAGACAAACCTCGGTCCATTCCGAGAAGGTTTTTTACCCGCACACGGAAAAAGCGTAAAAGGGGCGCCGGGGAGATAGGAGTGCCGGATTGCAAAACGGACAACGGGAAAAATGCTCGGAATCATGAGACGAACACGTATGCAAATGCGATGCACATGATGACATGATATAAAATGCATGACATGGACAAAATGCAAAATGGAGAAAAAACCCAACCACGGAGGGAATATCATATCACAATGCCGAAAATGGCAAGAGTTGGAGTTACAAATATGGAAAGTTACTTCCGGGGTGTTACTTGTACACTGATGTTTATCACTGGCAGAAGGTGTATCTGGGAGACTTGGGACGATGTCCAGTATGAGGCATACCGTATGAGGCGTCGCAGGGCCCATCTCGCCCTCGCAGCATGGCATACTATGATACTATCACAATATTTTCTTCTATTTATTTTGTGTGTTTCATCAACTAGTGCCACTATAATGTAATCATGCTTTTTCATTATCTGTGCAAACAGGGTTATTCAGCTGCATTTTGGTGGAACTGCACAAATGTACGTATGGAACCGGCATATATGCAGAGTGCAATGTGTGCCAAGTAAAAATTACCGACACCAACCATGCTGCATGCACGCATTGGCCTCCACCACCACCAATGGGATGTGTGGCGCTCTCTGTGGATGGATCTTTCTCGGCAGCAAATCATCTAACCAAATACTAGTAGCTTATATTGGCAGTTTTCTAGGGAGTACTCTTTTTTGAAAGAAGCACCAATCTATTTTTCTTTATTTGTACACTGTGTCACAACTTTGACCCAAAGGTCCAGAGCTATTTTAGGGTGATTGGCGTAGTACTCGGAGACTGATTGCAAGCATGATTTTCATTAGCTGTCACACTGATTGTAAGGATGATCAGGTGGAAGATTAGGTTAGTGCGAAGCTTACCTTAAACCCTACCACTGCCATTGAAATGAGGCGAGCGTCGAGGGAACCGTGGATAACGGCAGGGAAGCGACTTCGCGCCATCCGACCTCCTCTTGCGGTGGGAGAACGAATACTCCTGTGGCTCCGGCTGGCTCCGCACCCTCAAGAACGGCACTCCATACTTGATCGATTCGTTATCCTCTGGGTGCTCGACCTTCGACCTGTACGCCCACCACCTCCGCTTGACTGTCGCCTCGACCAAATCTGTCTGCTCCATTGCCCAGAGGAGATACTCGATGAACTCGGAGGATTGCGGCGTGACTGCCGCCGAGGAGTACATGTACATCGCCGCCTTCATCGCCGCCGTGTCGCTCTTTCACATACATTGCCACATGGCCCGCACCGTCCTCAAAATCTCCCACTCATTGTTAAACCAACTAAGGATCTCCTTCAACCTGGCTAATTTGCCTAGTCGCCGCCGGCGATCTGCCTGATTCGCTGCTGCATCCTCTCCATAGATGTCCTTCTGAGTGGTCCGTTGCTATCTTTGGAAGATGGGAGGAGAGACGGTGGTCTTGCAATAGAGAAGAGGGAGAGGCGAGACGGTGGTTCTGGAATGGAGATGATGGATAGAAGAGGAGGTGGTTTTGCAATGGAGAAGATCAGAAGAGGGAGAGGCGAGACGGTGGTTTTGGAATGGAGATGATGGAGAGGAGAGGAGGTGGTTTTGCAATGGAGAAGATCAGAAGAGGGAGAGGCGAGACGGTGGTTTTGGAATGGAGATGACGGAGAGGAGAGGAGGTGGTTTTGCAATGGAGAAGAGGGAGAGGAGCGTGCAGCAGCAATTTAGGATTGGACGAGAGGGACGGTAGCTGTGGATCGGATCAAAATCAAAATAAATTTACCCTTCAATGAAGAAAGCGACCCACATTAACTAGTCTCCTTTTATTACGGGTCATAATTGACCATGATTTTCGCACATAAAGTATATGTTATCGTTGCAAAAATAATATAATTTGAAAGTACATTCAGAATCTGAACCAAACGATACAATTTTTGGTGACATGCATTCACATTTTGCTTGTCAAATACAGTACGTGGTCAAACTTTGACCCAAAATACGCAAAACAACAAAAAAATACTTCCAAGACCAGTGCCGCTCTTCGGCTCTTCTCCTCTTAAACCACCACCGCTCCTCTCCTGTTCCAATTTGAATGCAGCGCCGCTCCTCTCTTCTTCCATTTAAAAACCACCACCCCTCCTCTCCTGTTCCAGTCCAAAACCAGTGTCGCTCCTCTCCCGTTCTAATCCAAAACCAGCGCTGCTCCTCTCCTCTTCTATTCAAAAACCACCGCAGGCGAGTGAAGGTGCTGTGGAGAAGTAGATCAATGGAGGAGTACAACCGATACGTGAGGATCGCAGACGGCGACCCTGTGAAGCTAGCTAGGATGTTGGAGATACAGTCTTGGTTTGACAATAAGGACCAACTAGCGGCGACGGCGACATCCATGGACAAATATCTGCAACAGAGCGAAAAGGCGGCGATACTCCCGGAGGGAGTCGCGCCGGAGTACATAGAGCTGTTCCTCTGGGCCATGGAGCAAACAGATTCACCGAATCCGATCGTGAGGGAGCGGTGGTGGGAGTATCGATCCCAGATTGAGCATCCACCAGAGATTGAAGGATCGAGCATCTACAGGTGTGTTTGTGAGGTGTCTGCCAGAGCGAGCGGTGGAGTCTTCGTCGACCAAACCCAACTGCAAGAGGAGAAAAGCAGTTGGCCCGACGACACTTCCCCGCCATCGTCTCCCTCGCCGTTCACATCATCTCACGGGGCGGCTGTCTGCCATCGAGGAATAGGAGGGGGCTGCCCCCAGCCCAATAGTCGGGCATGTTGTGAATTGTCAGGAGGAGCTTAGGGTTGTCAGTATTTGCAGGTTGTGAATTGTGTTTTGTGTTGTGTATTTTGAGAGTACTTTCAAATATGAATGTTTTTTGAATTTCAGATTTGCAGTATTGAGCATATGAAGTATTTTATGAATTCTAGAGATCTATTTTAGCACTTAAAAAATGTAGTTTCATAGGAGTATAAAAGTGCGAACAATGTGATTTTCAGAGAAGAAAGCGCAAGTTTCAGTTTCAGATAAGCGCAAGTTCAGTTTCAGATAAGAAACTACAACTTTCAGAGGCGAGCATTTATATTAACACGGCCTTTTCAAACAGGGTTAACATCATGTTGGAAGTTTTATTCATGGTCGAAAATGGAACTACCAGCCAGTTAACATCATGCTGATCAAAATTCATGCATAGCACATCATCATATGAGGCACAGTCAAAATGCCCACACAATGTCGAGTGTGCGAAACACAAAGAAAACGAGGGACAAAGTTTTGGCAAGTGTTGGACGTGGTTTTGGGCTGCCCCGTCTAGGCTTTCATTTTTAACATGGCAGCCCACGACCTCGGATGGGAGGTCCATAGGCCTGTTTGTATTTTCTTAGGGCCGTCATGTGTCGACCGGCCTATGGACCTCCCATCCGAGGTTTTATTTTTGGCAGCCCAATTTATGTATTTTTTTGAAGAAAACGCAGAGGTATGTTCTATTTTTCTATATAAGAGTAGGAACGCCAGGTCCAACTTATGTTTCCCTTCTAACTATATTATATATATTTAAATTATTTTATATGTTATTATATATTATTTTTATTGTCATCATATATTTAACAGATACTTACATATGTAAGAAAACAATATCCCACATCTTATTAACTTATAAAAATAATTTCTTAACAAATAAAATCCTGGATTGTTTTGGCCCGAAAATCCTAGTGATTGTGTACAAAAGCTTGGTAAGATTTAAGGACGAATGTAATAATATCACTTATTATCTAAATATATTTATAACAAAATGCTCAGCCGCTTTTTATTTTTTGATAACATTGCTGGCCCAAGCCAACATTATAATTAGAATCAGCCCAACAAAATCGTGTATTTCAAGAAAGTGCAAATGGCATGTAATTTTTTAGGAAATAAAATAAATGGGCCGCATGGACGCTACATTATTTGTTCACCCAGCCCAGCTAATGGCTGTAATTCAAAAAAAAGATCAAATTGACTGTAGATTCTACCGCGCAAAAAAAGACTGTAAATTCTAAAAAAATGGGTTGAATACGTGCCACATTTTTGGAGGCTGAAATGTGGGCCAATAGGTCGAAGCCAACGCAAGTCGTTGTCAATTTAGTAAACAAATGATTTCGACATGTTAGCCGTTGGATTTACATCCAACGACCGAATCCATCTTCAATCTCTCGTCTTCTTCCTCCAGCGCCTTGGGACCACCTCTCGCCTCCTGCTGCTAGCAGCTCGCTTAGCACGCTTCGCTATGAAGCGCTACTCCACCGTTGGCCAGGCCATCCCTCCACCCCTCCACACCTCCTGTTCTTCTCCACCGACTGCCGAACCACACCACACTAGAACCCGTTAACCCTTGTACACCTCTCCGTCCGCGACTCTACTCCCGCTTCTTCCCATCTCCGGCTCGTTGCTGTCCGGGGCCTCGCTGTCGTCCACCACCTTGGATGCGCTCGGCGCGGCGTGGTCAACATGGTCAACGAACGACACCATCGGAAGTAGACTGTGCGTGGAGAGGCTGACAGCCGGGTCCATGGCCGCACATAAGGAAATGCCTCCTTATTACGCGCAAATTAATGATTCCTTCACCTGACATCTGGGACCCACCGGAAGGGCCTCTGTATTTCGCGAAAATAACGTGCCCCCACGACATGTCGACCCACCAGCTATCTTCAAGACGCAAGGAAGTGCCTCCTTATTAGGCACAAAAATGAATACTCCCCGCCGGTGGAACCCAAAGCATAGTGTGAGGCTGACTTGTGGGCCTACCAAGTTGACGGAACGGAGGGCTTTGTCAACTTAGTCAATATGAACGATTCTAGCTCCTGTTACCGTATGATGTTCATCCAACGGCCGTAGTGCTTCTTCAACCTCTGGTCTTCTTGCTCCAGCCGCCCAAACCAGCGCCGGTCGTGCCGCGTGCTCCTGCCTCCCGTGGCCGGCTGTGATGCCGCGGATGCCTCACCGCCCCTAATACTCCCACCGCTGGCCAGGCTATCCCTCTACTCACCCACACCCCCTGTTATTCTGCGGCGACAGCAGCCTCACACCGCAGCCGAACCAGTGAACCCTCGTACTCCTCTTCGCGTGGGCATCCACTGCTGCGTCTTCCCCGGCTCCGAGTCGTTCCCTTCCTAGTCCTCGCCGTCGTCCACCGCCGTGGTGCTCTCGGCATGGCGTGGTCAACGTGGTCAAGGAACGACTTCCATCGGACGTGGACTGTATGTGGAGAGGCTGACAGCTGGGTCCATGGCCGCAACAAGGAAGTGCCTCCTTATTACGCGCAAAATAATAATTCCACCACCTGACAGCGGGGACCCACTGGACGGGCCACCGTATTTCGCGAAAAAAACATTTCCCCCTGACTGCTGGGACCCACCAGCTACATCTTCGCACGCAAGGAAGTGCGTCCGGGCAAAAAAAATGATTCACCCCCTGACTGCTAGGACCCACCAGCTACATCTTCGCACGCAAGGAAGTGCGTCCGGGTAAAAAAAATGATTCGCCCCCTGACTGTTGGGACCCACCAGCTACATCTTCGCATGCAAGGAAGTGCCTGACAGTCGGGACCCACCTGGTCGAAGCGTACATAGCGTTGTCATTCTGGTCGCGAACGTGTACGTACATATATACTGGTGGATGTAGAGGCGCGCATGTGTCGTAGTAGAGGCGTGCACGTAGCATGTACACGTACGTACATCGGCCAGGGTGCAAGAAAGAAAATACGGCCACGTATGTGTACATACGGGTGGGGTCTCGAACGCCTACTCGCGCATACGTACGGCGAGGGCTTGTGTACATGGCTGGGTCAGAACAGAGAAACAACGTTGTCGTCGTGTTCATGGGGAGGCAACGGAATGCGTCGTGTTCATCGGGAGGCAACGGAATGCGTGGGAGCCAACCGGCTGGGTCGGAACGGAATGCGTGGTCGTGTTCGTCGGGAGGGCTTGGACGGAATAGGCGATGGAAACGAGGCTTGACGTACCGCACAACGGAGGAAACAGACCTCATACGTTCGGAACGGGGTCCTATTGATCGGGAGGGTTGTGGCGTACCGCAAAACAAAGGAAACGGACCTCCTACGGTCGAAACGGGGGTCCTGTTGGGAGGGGTGTGGCGTACCGCAAAACGGAGGAAACGGACCTCCTACGGTCAAAACGGGGGTCCTGTTGATCAGGAGGGGTGCGGCGTACCGCAAAACGGAGGAAACGAACCTCCAACGGTCAAAACGGGGGTCATGTTGATCGGGAGGGGTGTGGCGTCGCAAAACGGATTAAACGGACCTCCTACGGTCAAACGGGGTCTTGTTCATCGGGGTGGCATACCGCAAAACGGACTCCACGGATACCGTTCATCTCCACCGTCGACCTCCTCCGGCCTCCACGGGCTCTGTTTATCCAGCCTCCACGCGCGCTTACTCCACCGCCATCGCTCAACCACCCTCCACCGCTCTCTGCTCATCCAGCCCTCCACACCACGGGGTCTGTTCAACCACCCTCCACGGGCACCCTCCACCGTCTCATGCTCATCCAACCCTCCACACCACGGGTCCTATTCAACCACCCTCCACGGGCACCCCTCCACCATCTACTATTCATCTAGCCCCCACCACACCACGGGTCCTGTTCATCCAGAGGCAACGCCACCGCCACTGCTCATCCAAACCCCCGCAGCGCCTTTATTCATCCTAGAGGCAGCATCGATCGGCTTGATTAGCAGCGAGCGAAGAATCGCCGATCGGGTTCGATTAACAGCCATCGATCGACCTTTCGGGTTCGAGAACGCGTAACTGCGGTGCAATCGCCGGGTTGATTAGAGCCCAACGCCCGCTTCGGGTTGATTAGAGCTAACGCCGCACACACGCTGTACGTGTACGAGAGAAACGCGCATCGCTCGGCCCCCGACCTCCCACCGTAACCGGGAACTCACCGAAATTTTCCTCGCCCTCGCTTCTAGCACGGTTTTTTCCGTCATGAACGGCCCAAAGAATGTCATGTAGCTACGTCTCCGGCCCGCCCAGGACGAAAAGCCCATTTTCTGTCATGATTTTTTGTCATAGAAGTAGGAGCCCACCACATCTATGATGATACCGGGTTTTGTCACAATTATCGTCATAGAAGTGTCATATGTATGACAGAATTTTTTTTTGTTCGGCCCAAAATGTCACGGATGTGTCTTTTTTTTAGTGGGAACCACGAGAAGGTAGAGTACAAAGAGGAAGGGCAAAGGGATGAATTGTTAAGTGAAATTTGGCCCATGGCACTCACAAAACAAGTGTGGAGGCCTAAACAAAAACAAAACACAGATGCTTATGCATTAGCTCCAGCAACACCTTCACCACCAAAAGAGGATGATGCGACCCCTATTACATCGTCCACACCACCTGAAACATTCCCTTCAATTGAGGAAATTCTAAGCCCAATATACACATCGGGAGATGAAGATGAGATGGTGGATTACGAATCCACACCGGTTCGGGAAGGTATGGATATTAATATGGTGTATTACTGATAACCCACAAGTATAGGGGATCGCAACAGTTTTCGATAAGTAAGAGTGTCGAACCCAACGAGGAGCTAAAGGTAGAACAAATATTCCCTCAAGTTCTATCGACCACCGATACAACTCTACGCACGCTTAGCGTTCACTTTACCTAGAACAAGTATGAAACTAGAAGTACTTTGTAGGAGTTTTCGGATAGGCTTGCAAGAAAATAAAGAGAGTGGAAATAAAAAGTAGGGGCTGTTAAGATAAAAACACAACTAAAGTAAATATAGCGAGTGTGGAAAAGTGGTGGTAAGAGTTGCGAAATTGTCCCTAAGCAATTGACTACTTTACTAGACCGATAGCAAGTATTATGTGGGAGAGGCCACTGCTAGCATGTCATCCCTGACTTGGAATTCTATGCACTTATGATTGGAACTATTAGCAAGCGTCCGCAACTACTAACATTCATTAAGGTAAAACCCAACCATGGCATTAAGATATATTGGTCCCCCTTCAATCCCGTATGCATCAATTTCTATGCTAGGTTGAAGCTTCTGTCACTCTTGCCCTCCAATACATAGTCCTATCAACATACAACTAACCCTATGGTTTGATCCACTGTGGCAGCTCATATGATGGGCACCAAAGGACAGCAACATAACCACAAGCAAATTAAATCAATCATAGCAATTCATCAACCACCGATAGGACAACGAAAATCTACTCAGACATCATAGGATGGCAACACATCATTGGAAAATAATATGAAGCATAAAGCACCATGTTCAAGTAGAGGGTACAGCGGGTTGCGGGAGAGTGGACCACTATAGATAGAGGTGGGAAGGTGATGGAGATGTTGGTGGAGATGGCGGAGGTGTTGGTGAAGATCGCGGTGATGATGATGATGGCCACGGTGGTGTTCCGGCGCCACCGGAAGAGAAGGGGAGAGGGGGCCCCTTCGTCTTCTTCTTCCTTGACCTCCTCCCTAGATGGGAGAAGGGTTTCCCCTCTGGTCCTTGGTCTCCATGGCGTGGGAGGGGCAAGAGCCCCTCCGAGATTGGATCTATCTCTCTGTTTCTCTCTGTTTCTGCGTTCTCCATTCTGCTGCCCTTTCACCGTTTCGTCTATATATGGAGATCCGTAACTCCGTTTGGACTGAAACCTTCGCCGTGATTTTTTACCAAAAATTAGCTTTCTTGCGGCCGAAGAAGGGCATCAACCGCCTTACGAGTGGCCCACGAGGGTCAGGGGCGCGCCCCCTACCTCGTGCTCACCTCGGACACCGTTTCGTGTTGATCATCCAGATTTTCCAAATATTCCAAAAATAATCTCCGTCCGTTTTTATCCCGTTTGGACTCCGTTTGATATGGATATTCTGCGAAACCAAAACATGCAATGACGAGAACTGCTTTGGGCAATTGGATAAATATGTTAGTCCCAAAAATAGTATAAAAAGTTGCCAAAAAGTATATGAAAGTTGTAGAATATTGGCATGGAACAATAAAAAATTATAGATACGACGGAGACGTATCAGCATCCCCAAGCTTAATTCCTGCTCGTTCTCGAGTAGGTAAATGATAAAAAGACAGTTTTTTATTTGGAATGCTACCTAGCATAATCTTGATCATATGTCTAATCATGGCATGAATATTAAGACACGAATGATTCAAAGCAATATTCTATCCTTTGACATAAAAACAATAATACTTCAAGCATACCAACCAAGCAATTATGTCTTATTGAAATAACATAGCCAAAGAAATCTCATCCCTACAAAATCATATAGTCTGGCTATGCTCCATCTTCACCACACAAAATATTCACATCATGCACAACCCCGATGACAAGCCAAGCAATTGTTTCATACTTTTGACGTTTCTCAAACCTTTTCAACTTTCACGCAATACATGAGCGTGAGTCATGGACATAGCACTATAGGTGGAATATAATATGATGATGTGGGTTATGTGGAGAAGACAAAAAAGGAGAAAGTCTCACATCGACGCAGCTAATCAACGGGCTATGGATATGCCCATCAATTGATGTCAATGTGAGGAGTAGGGATTTCCATGCAACGGATGCACTTGAGCTATAAGTGTATGAAAGCTCAAACTGAAACTAAGTGGGTGTGCATCCAACTTGCTTGCTCATGAAGACCTAGGGCATTTGAGGAAGCCCATCGTTGGAATATACAAGCCAAGTTCTATAATGAAAATTCCCACTAGTATATGAAAGTGATAACTCAAGAGACTCTCTATATGAAGAACATGGTGCTACTTTGAAGCACAAGTGTGGTAAAAGAATAGTAACATTGCCCCTTCTCTCTTTTTCTCTACTTTTTTTGTTTTCTTTTTTTCTCCTTTTTTTTGAGCCTTCTCTTTTTTTGGCCTTTCTCCTTTTTTTTGGGGGGGGGGCTTCTTTGGCCACTTTTATTTTGATAACCTCACATGGGACAATGTTCTAATAATGATGATCATCACACTTTTATTTACTTACAACTCAATATTACAACTCGATATCTAGAACAAAGATATGACTCTATATAAATGCCTCGTGATGTGCAGGGATGTGCAATGATCTAGCGTAGCAATGACATCAAAAAACGGACAAGCCATGAAAACATCATGCTAGCTATCTTACGATCATACAAAGCAATATGACAATAAATGCTCAAGTCATGTATACAATGATGATGGAAGTTGCATGGCAATATATCTCGGAATGGATATGGAAATGCCATGATAGGTAGGTATGGTGGCTGTTTTGTGGAAGATATAAGGAGGTTTATGTGTGACAGAGCGTATCATATCACGGGGTTTGGATGCACCGGCGTAGTTTGCACCAACTCTCGAGATGAGAAAGGGCAATGCACAGTACCGAAGAGGCTAGCAATGATGGAAGGGTGAGAGTGCGTATAATCCATGGACTCAACATTAGTCATAAAGAACTCACATACTTATTGCAAAAATCTATTACTCATCGAAACAAAGTACTACGCGCTTTCTCCTAGGGGGATAGATTGGTAGGAAAAGACCATCGCTCGTCCCCGACCGCCACTCATAAGGAAGACAAACAATAAACACCTCATGCTCCAACTTCGTTACATAACGGTTCACCATATGTGCATGCTACGGGACTTGCAAACCTCAACACAAGTACTTCTTAATTTCACAATTACTCAACTAGCACGACTCTAATATCACCACCTTTATATCGCAAAACCATTGCAAGGAATCAAACATATCATATTCACTGATCTACAAGTTTTATGTAGGGTTTTATGACTAACCATGCGAATGACCAGATCATGTCATCTCTCTAAATAGATATAAGTGAAGGAAGAGAGTTTAATTCTTTCTATAAAATATATGCCCACGCTCTAACAAATATAAGTGAAGCAAAAGAGCATTCTACAAATGGCGGTTGTCTAAGTAAACAGAAACAGGCAATCCAAACTTCAAATGATATAAGTGAAGCACATGAAGCATTCTATAAAGCCATACTCAAAAGATATAAGTGAAGTGCAATGAGAATTATATAAATAAACCAAGGACTATCTCATACCAGCATGGTGCATAAAATAAAAGTGAAAACTAAATGCAAAATACGCTCCAAGATTTGCACATATCACATGAATGAAACGAATCCGAAAACATACCGATATTTGTTGAAGAAAGAGGGGATGCCTTCCGGGGCATCCCCAAGCTTAGACGATTGAGTCTCCTTGAATATTTACTTGGGGTGCGTCGGGCATCCCCAAGCTTGAGCTCTTGCCTCTCTTCCTTCTTCTCACATCGAAACCTTCTCAATCATCGAACACTTCATCCACACAAAACTTCAACAGAAAACTCGGTAAGATCCGTTAATATAATAAAGCAAATCACTACTCTAAGTACTGTTGCACACCAATTCATATTTTTTTTTGCATCGTGTCTACTTTAGTATAGCTTTTTCATGGCTTAATCCACTGATAGGAATTGATAGTTTCATCAAAACAAGCAAACTATGCATCAAAAACAGAATCTGTCTAAAACAGAACAGTCTGTAATAATCTGAACATTCACCATACTTCTGATACTTGAACAATTCTGCCAAAATTAGGAAAAATAAAAAATTTGTATATAAAGACAGTGCAAAAATAATCATAACCATTTGACGTTCCAGTAAAAAATTAAAATTCGCGCACTACAGCCAAAGTTTCTGTCCTGCACCGTACAAACCAACAAGTATTGTAAACATCCTAAAGGCAAACCTTGGCACATTATTTTTATAATACAATGGAATTGTACAAGGGGATAATTTTTTTTGAAAAGTTTCTGTAATCAAGATTCACAAAGTTGCCGTCAGCATGAACAAAGTTCAAGGAGCTCTCCCACTTCAACAATGCTCGTCTTTCTCACTTTCACTTTCCTTTCTGAAAAAGTTTTGGGTTCCCCTCTTTATTTTTGTTGTTTTTAAACTAAAAGCACTCAACAGAAATAAATGACTCTCTAAAACTTCCGGGTTGTCTCCCTAGCAGCTCTTTCTTTAAAGCCATTAAGCTAGGCATATAGTGCTCAGGTAATGGATCCACCCGGATCCCAAGGTATATCAAAGCCAATTTTAATTAACAATGATTTGTAATTTAGTAGTGAGCACAAAGCAACATATATCATGTAATGACGAAGTCTAACTCTCTTCCTATACATCGGCATGTCATAAAAGAACAATTCATGCATGCAAAGTAAAGGCCAATGCCTAGTATAAACATTTTCTTGCAATTTTATCGTATTGGAAACATAGATAGGTGGAGATATAGTTCCTCTCTCATAATAATTGCAAGTAGGAGCAGCAAGCACATGCATATTATACTCATCAAAATCATCATGTGCAACGATAAAAGGCAACCCATCAGTATAATCCTTAATAAGGGCAAACTTCTCCGTTATAGTATATTCGGGAGAATTCAAAAAGATAATAGGACTATCATGCGTGGGTGCAATAGCAACAATTTCATGTTTAACATAAGGAACTATAGCAAGTTCATCTCCATAAGCATAATTCATATTGGCATCTTGGCCACAAGCATAGCAAGCATCATCAAAAAGGGATATTTCAAGAGAATCAACGGGATCATTGTGACACTAAAAAAAAATTGGTTTTCATCAAAAACCTTGTTGGTTTTGAAGAGGGTCATTTAAATTCTTCCAAAAACTTCTCTCTCAATTTTTTTTCCTTGGCAAGGATTTTATTTTTGTATCTTCTTCAACCCTGGTGTTTGGTTAATGAGAACCTTCCTTCTGATTGTTCCCTCCTCAAATATATTTTCTTGATAATTATTTTCTTTAAAAAAAATGAGAAACCCTATGAGTTTTGGGGCTGCTTTCATTTTGAAACCACCCATGGTTTTACCATGCCTCATGTGGCAAAAACCTCCCAAAACCCCTCCTCCCTCTTTGGAGCAATCTAAACTTTCTGTTCCAACAAGTCCAACCCATTTTTGGATTTTATTTCATTTATTTTATCTCCCAAAACAATTATGTCCATTATTTTGAGCCTAGATGATTTACAAAGCAAGTACCTAATTCCCTTTGAGTTTTGATCTCAAACCAACTCCTCTGGATAGTCTTTAGCACCCACAACCTAGATCCATCAAGATCCACTCTTCCTCTTTTCAAAATTTTCAAATTTTAACCCCAGTTTGGACCAGATTTGTCAAATTTGGTGAAATTCATATCTTCTCTTCTCCAAAAATTCTACCAAAATTCAGGCAGCTCCCAGATGCAGTGAGAGGCCACCCCACCAAAAATCAGCTCAAGGAAAATTTCCCACATACCAAAATCATTTCGTCGAACACTTGGCCGGCACTGTTACTGTGCACTTTCAGAAAGTTTAGAGTTTTAGAGAAATTCAGTGTCGTTTTTCGTCAGAGTATTGTCACCGATCAACAGTGCGCCCTGGCGCGTTGCGCACGGCCTCTCCTCCCTGGCCAGAGCACCGCACGCCCTCTTGGACGGGTGCAGGTGTCGGTGGCGGCGAGCATCGCCGACGCCGGCAGCTTCTGCGGTGGCAGAGCCACCCGTGGCGGCCAACGGAGCCAGCGCCAGCTCGCTACGTCGTTCTGCGCCGCCCAACGGTCGCTTGCCCTCCGCGTGGCCTCACGACGCCAATAAGACCCGCAACACCGTCGCCGTGGCCCGGCAAGCACAGGGCGCGCCCTCTGGCGCCGACGGGCCTGCGCCGCCCCGTTCCGTTGAACCCACCCAGAGCACCTAATCCGAACTCGTTTAGCACCTAAACGGAACCAGTGGAACTCCATGTTGACGCCCAACTCCCTAAACTCCCCGACCAAGCTCTGCGCCGCCGTAACCATCGCCGGAGATCTCCGTTCACGGCCACCGCCTTGGATCGCCTATAAAAGGAAGCCCCGAGCTCGTTCTCGAGCACGCACCACAACTGCACCTCACCAACACCCCGCCGGGCCACTAGGAGGACCTCGAGGAGGTATCCTCCCCCAACTCCGGCCGCCCCGATCCGCCTCGGCCACCATCTCGATCCACTCCGGTGAGACCATCCCCGACGCCCAAACCTCGTCAGTAACCTCCTCGAGCACCCAGTGAGCTAACCCAAGATTCGATTTGACCTTCGCAGCCCTCCCCGACGAGATCCAACTCCACCCGAGCCACCGTCCGTCGGAGCCAGGGCCGCCGTCGACGTAGTTCTCGCCGGCGACCACCACCACCACTCACCGACGCGGAAGGTCATGCTGAGCATGTAGATACCGGAGGAGGTGACAGAACCGCGAACTTCACCGAGCTAGGCTCCGACTACTCCGAACCAGGCAAGCATGTTTGAACTTTTGATATGATGAGTGTCTTTGGCATGTTTGCATTAAGTAGTTCCATGGCATGTTTATGAGCATCTCGATGAGGATTATATTACATGCAAAGTTGAGGCAAGTGAGTTTCGAAAATCCATAAGTTGTTGGATATGAGTTTGCATGGCCATGAGATGGCTTGAGAATGGGTAAGATGGCAGTGTTGTAGCATGCCAGTCTTATGCCAGACCATTTGACCCAGTGTCAACATGAATCAGTCCAGTTCCCGTCCGTTTTCCCTTTCCGTACTACCACATGTTTTCCGCAAGGGATATGGCTTAGTAAGTTGCAAACCGCTTTCCTGGTACACACCAAATCGAGAGGTCGGGATGAGGGTTCCATGGCCTGGATTAAAGCCTATCATCCGGTCGGGGGCATGGGTGTTTCGGTTGGGACGAGAGGGGCACCCTTAGAGCGCACGATATAAATTTGATCCCATGCTATTCGAGATTGTGATCTCCCGTCTCAAAATTTTTCTTGAATGCTGTCTAGGGTGATTCCTGGCATCATGAGGTGGGATGGGTGTGTACTGGTTAGATGTGTTTCTTCCGAAATACCGTAAACGGAACTAGTCCTTCGTGACTACGGAAATCCGTTGGCTGTGGGTAATTTAGTACAAACTCTGCAGAGTCAAGAATCCTTGAAATCATCTTATCCATGTCCAAGTACTGTGTTCATCTTATCTTGTCAAGTGTCAGTCTCGGTGACAGAAACTTCGGAGAACCACATGAGTGTTAAGTCCGGTTAAATGTTTATTCCTATGGATGGACTAACCCGTTTATTATCATGTGTTGAATATGTTTTTTCTATGAGCGTTATTCTTGCAAGTTTAACAGATATGAATAATGAATTTAAGCCGTCTCTGCGATGTCGCTCAGACGTCCGACTGTGGCACGCATATTATTTACTTTCAATATAAGCCCTTTCTGCGATGTCGCTTAGACGTCCGACTGTGGCACGCATATTATTTACTTTCAATATAAGCCCTTTCTGTGATGTCGCTTAGACGTCTGACTGTGGCACGCATATTATTTACTTTCAATATAAGCCCTTTCAGCGATGTCGCTTAGACGTCCGACTGTGGCACGCATATTATTTACTTTCAATATAAGCCCTTTCTGTGATGTCGCTCCGACGTCCGACTGTGGCACGTATGTCTATTACTTTCAATGTAAGCCCTTTATGTGGTGTCGCTTAGGCGCCCGATCATGACATGATTTATTTATTTGTTCACCCTTCGAGGCGTCGCTTCAGACACCCGATCGGTTTTCAGTTAATTTTGTGGATTTCGGGAGGACTACCGCCTGACTTCCTTAATACTAAATAATGTCGTGCAAGTTCATCTTTTGAATGAACATTACTAATTGCTCATGACGCATTCATGCATGCATTCGTTATATCTTATGTCCGAACTGTCTTGCGAGTACTTTCAAAGTACTCACCTGGCTTGTTGATTTGGCGAGATCTTGTGAAGGCGATCTCATGGATGAAGAGTTCAATAGCGAGTCCGACGCCTAGAGGAGTCCGGTCAGTCTCGTGTGACCCTGGATTTGGTCATCGTGTTATATCCGC
This sequence comes from Aegilops longissima, assembly GCA_021605205.1. Taxonomy (NCBI): domain Eukaryota; kingdom Viridiplantae; phylum Streptophyta; class Magnoliopsida; order Poales; family Poaceae; genus Aegilops; species Aegilops longissima. Next base: position 47,172 of record JAHIAM010007201.1, read on the forward strand.
TTCCGCTACCCAAATAAATTCATCGAGCCTCACCTCGACGCTCGATGAGCTGCCAGTTTAGGAGTCATATTATCCACTCCACTGTGTTATTCCACCACCACTTTTACCTCGAGTCAGTAGTATGCCACCACACCTTTGTGTCATATCCGCCATTATGTATAATTATTGGCGTGCTTGTAATAAATTGTTGATCACCCCCAGCTCGACCCTGTAATATATTTTAAATGCTACTGGCTTACTGTATCAAGATTTTGTCTACCAGTCAGGAGGATTTTTCCTCATACTGGACTCAAAAGGTCGGTTTCTCAATAAGCCTTTTATTGAAAAACCGGTCGTGACAAGCTTGGTACCAGAGCCAGGCTGACTGTAGGAAGCCACTAGGTGCGATCGCTAATCGATTATTAGCATAATAGAGCTAATTCATATTTTTGCAAATGTAGTCATTTTTCGATGATCGGCATAAATTTATGATCGACCACTCAGAATTTTTGCCTACTTTTGTAGATGGCTGGCAATGACTGCGAGTCACAGATGTTCGCCAACATGCCTGATGGGTTCTTCAAGCTTCTCTCCTTCATCGTCCAGGTCGCGATGGGGCCATCTATGTGCCCAGTCTTCACACTCTACCAGCACAAGGTCAACAACAGTCTGACCATGCACCAGGCCGCGGTGCAATTCAAGGGAGGGCGTGTTCAGTTAGGCCGCTTCCGGTGCTTGGGGAGAGTCATGCCTACGGAGAAGCATGCTATGCAGATGGCAGCCCGTGAGGCGATAGGTCGTCTCAGGGATGTCCTTCCTTCGATGAAGACTCGTCGTTACCACTACCTTCCATGCCACGTGCCATACACCTGTCACTACGCGTTCTCTTGCCCCAGAGGAGAACAAGACGAGGCTTTTGAGATGCTTATCGAGTATCTCCGGGCTCTAGAGGCAGCCTTCGACAACCTGGTGGACGACCTTGTGGCTGCCCGCATGGACTCAGTCCATGGCTGTGCCGCCAACAGAGGGAGCTCCACACACCTGCACCGCCACCGACTTTCGCCTCGTCCTCGGCATCTTATGCACCTACTACTCTCGCCACTGCTCGTCGCCTGCCTACCACCGAGGAGTTCAACCAAGTCATTGCGCCCACTCCAGTTCGTTCTGCACCACCTATTGCGCCTACTCCTATTCATGTCGCTCCACCTTTGGCACCAGCTCCATCAACTCAGCGCAGCACTTCACGTCTGGAGCCTATTAGCGAGGAGGAGGTTGAGTCCCCAGCCTCACTGCGCTTCACCCTCGGCAGGCCAAGGGAAATCCTTACCATCTCCGACTGAGTACGCTTAACCGCCATGCGATGTACCGACTTGTACGATATGTTTATATGTACATAGGTTGTGAGAAGTAGCTTGTTTGCGCATCATGTAGGAACTAGGAGAAGTGCACTAGCCTAAATAACATGTCAGGAATTATGTACGCATATCCTGAGTGATGTATTGTATAATTACTGCTTGCGTGTAAGATATGTAATGAGCAGTCCTTCTCCGTGCGCAACCGATTATTATCTTGAAAAATCCTGGAGCATCTAAGTTTTTCCCCGTCTTTATGAATTTATTGATTTTGCGACTCTTTTCCCTTTCTTATGAGTTTTACAAATATATCCCCAGAGTGAAAATAATGTCTCATCCTTGGACGCGCTCCATGCCAACTCCGCCAGAGGAAAATTTTGGCACACAACCAAGCAACAATTTCACACAGGGGCAGTCAAGTCAACAGGATAGTGAAACAGCACTTTCCCAAATGTGCCGCCTTTATGAGCAAAGTCAGCAACAACATCAGGAAATGATGAACCAAGTCATCAATATGGGAAATCACCGTGGACAGTATCAGCAGCAATCCAAGTTATCTGAGCTACAGAAGACGCGTCCCCAAACATTTTCTCATACTGACAAACCTCTTGAGGCCGAGGACTGGCTTGGGACATGGAAAGAAAATTAATTATTGCACAGTGTTCAGATCTTGAGAAAGTGCTATATGCACCGCACTATCTCACCGAGCAGCTGCATCGTGGTGGGAAAATTTCCTACACATGCACCCCAACGAAAATAATATAACACGGGAGGAGTTCAAAGAAGGTTTTAAGTGGGCGCATATTCCTAAAAGTCTTATGAATATCAAGAAGAGAGAATTTGATGACCTCAAGCAAGGACCATGACGGTGTCGTAATATAACGATCAGTTTACTCTGTTGTCTTGCTACGCCAACGAGGAGCGTATGACTGAAAGCAAGAAGATGGAAAAAATTCCTAGACGGTCTGGCGCCCGCGCTTAAATGCCAGCTGGTTGTGCACACCTTCCCAGATTTTAAAACGCTGGTGGATAAGGCCATTACCTTGGAAAATGAGAGACGCAGCTTGGAGGATTTCCATAGCGAAAAAGGACCAGACTAATCATGATCGCAACCACCGAAGCAAGACAGATTTTCAGAAAGGTGGGACACACAAACCCACGACAAACGTCTCACGCCCAATCAAGAATTTCTATGCAAGGGACAAGGAGTTCACATATCGCCCAGGCGTTACTTGCTACGCCTGTGGAGAAGAAGGGCACTATGCCAAGCAGTGCCCCAAGCCAAGGAACTCGACCCCAAAGCCGAACAACGGTGGCAATAATTCAGCGCCAAAGGGCAACAATTTGAAACCCAATAACAACCACAGGAAGGGTCATCTGAACCACGTGACCAGAGAGGAAGCACAGAATGCCCCGGATATCGTACTCGGTACGTTCCTTGTCAACACAATACCTGCCATGGTTTTGTTTGATTCTGGAGCTTCCCACTCATTCATTTCGAAAAGTTTTGCCTTGCAAAATAATTTTTCGATGCTTCCCTTGGAAAAATCCATGATCATCAAGTCCCCTGGGATTAAGCAAGTTACCCAGAGTTATTGCCAAGGTGTGGTTATTGAATTTGAAGGATTGAAGTTTCACGCCAACCTTATTGTATTAGAAAATAAAGGACTGAATGTCATCTTAGGGATGGATTGGTTAACCACCAACAAAGGTTTTATTGACTGCTTCAACCGGACCGTAATTCTCACCCACCACCACGGGAAGACAATAAAAGTTTCAGCCAAAGAAAGAAAAATATCCCGGCAACCGAGATTGAACAAGGTGGATATTTCTGAATTAAGCAAGGTTCGATGGTGTGTGAATTTCGGACGTATTTCGAAGAACTACCAGGCATGCCACCGGACCGAGAGATAGAATTCAGCATTGAGCTAGCACCCGGAACCACCCCCATATACAAGAAACCATACAGAATGGCACCATCCGAATTGGTAGAATTGAAGAAGCAAATAAAAGAATTACTGGGCAAAGGATATATACGAGCCAGTTCCTCACCTTGGGGTTCACCAATTTTATTTGCCAATAAAAAGGATGGGACACTGAGATTGTGCATAGACTATCGAGCACTTAACATGGTCACAATCAAAAATAAATACCCAATACCAAGGATAAATGATTTATTTGATCAGCTCGCTCAGGCCAAGGTCTTCTCAAAAATTGACTTAAGGTCGGGATACCATCAATTAAAAGTACGGACAGAGGATATCCCCAAGACAGCCTTCACCTCCAGATACGGACTGTATGAGTTCACAGTAATGCCGTTTGGACTAACAAACGCCCCGGCATATTTTGTTCACCTCATGAACAAAGTATTTATGAAGTTTATGGAAAAGTTTGTGGTAGTATTCATCGACGATATTCTGATATACTCCAAGACACCAGAGAAACACGCTGAACATCTCCGAATCGTATTTAGGAGAACTAAGGAAACATCAATTGTACGCCAAGTTCAGCAAGTGTGAATTTTGGTTAAGACAGGTAGGTTTTCTGGGCGACGTACTGACCCAAGAAGGTATTGCCGTAGACCCGGAAAAAGTCAAGGCCGTACTTGGATGGAAACCACCAGCCAGCGTAACAGACGTACGAAGTTTCTTGGGAATGGCAGGATACTACCGAAGATTTATTGAAGGATTCTCCACCATAGAAAAGCCAATGACGCAGTTACTCAAGAAAGACAAGAAGTTTGAATGGACGGAAGCTTGCGAGAAAAGTTTCCAAGAGCTAAAAAAGAAATTAACGACAGCACCAGTATTAATTGTGCCAGACATACACAAGAATTTTGAGGTATATTGTGACGCATCCCGAAAGGGCCTCGGATGCGTGTTGATGCAAGAAGGCAAGGTGGTCGCATATGTCTCCAGACAACTTCGCAAGCATGAAGAAAATTATCCTACTCAATACCTAGAATTGGTAGCAGTCATCCATGCACTCAAGGAATGGAGACACTTTTTACTTGGAAATCGTTGTGAAATATACACGGACCATAAAAGACTCAAGTATATTTTCACACAACCGGAACTCAATTTAAGGCAACGACGCTGGTTGGAATTAGTGAAGGATTATGATGTTGGAATCCACTACCATCCAGGAAAAGCAAATGTAGTGGCAGATGCTCTAAGTCGGAACCCTAGCCCGAACGACGACAACCTACCAAACCTGAGACCTGAATTTCGGCAGGAGTTTGCTAAACTCAACTTGCTAGTGGTTACCGAAGGCAGCGTATCGAATTTAGAAATGCAGCCTACCCTGATAGAAAAGATTAAAGAGGCTCAGCATGGGCACCCCAGCATTGAAGGCATTAAACGGAAAGTGAGTTTGGGCAAGGCCTCAGAGTTCCTTATCGATGAGCAAGGAATATTGTGGTACAGAGATAGACTTTGCGTACCAAATATCGAGGATCTTAAACAACAAATATTAGCTGAAGGCCACACCGCCCCGTATTCAATCCATCCTGGAGGAACAAAAATGTACAAAGATATTTAGGAAAATTTTTGGTGGCACGGTATGTGTAACATCCCAAATTTTCAATTTGGAATGTTATACATTAGGTCATCATGCATATCATATTTTTCTCGCATTTTTCCGATCCTAGAAAATTTCACGCAACTCAAGGACCTTCGGAGAGAGTTGGAAGTTTCATTATTTTCATATTTGGGATTTCTCAAATTTTGAAAATAGGATCATTGGATTTATTTAATTATCTTCATAAAGTTTTTCCTATACAAAATTTTGGAGAGGGAATAATATGACTTTCCCAACATTTAGGAAAATGAAGATTTTATAAATAAATCAAATTTGGCTTTGAAAGATTTATTTGTTTTAGGTAAAATGAGCATTTTAAAAAATATGCATATTTGCCCGCTTTTAAAGTTCATTTTGTTCGACTCATTTTAGGAGTCGGGAAAATTATTTTATTAAAATCGAAGTTCGTTTGGTATTTTTTAATTAGTTTGGTTTAAATTTAAAAAACGCGCCCCCATGGGCCGAGGCCCCTGCCCAAAGACACCCCGCCCGCCTCCTCCTCTCCCTCACAAGACGCCTCGAAGCGGGATCCCCCGCCACAAGACGTCGCCTGCCGCCGCCCGAGTCCGCCTCCGCCCGGCCGCCTTGCCCTTCCCAAGGCGCCGCCACCCCCTTCCATAAATACGGACCCCCCCTCTCTCTCATCCGCCGCCTTAAGCCGAGCCCGCGCCGCCGTTCCTCGCCGACGCTGAACCCGCCGCCCCTCGCCGACCCTCCCGACCCCGCCGCCCCTCGCCGCCCGGAGCCCTGAGCCCAGCCGCGAAGATCACCGAAGGTAGCCGCCGCCGCCCCGCCCGATCCGGTTTTCTTAGAAAAACCCGATCCGGTTTTTTTTGTGATGTTCGGTTTTTTTTTTTCAAAAAAAAAACCCTAGATGGTTTTATTTTTTTCGGTTTTCTTAATTAACGAACGTTCACCGAACCGTCCGTTTCAATGAATGTGTTCGTTGGATTAGTTCTGTTAACGAACGTCCGTTATTTAATCCGTTCGTCGTTTTCTTTTAATCGGATTTAATCCGTTATTTTTCAGATTCGATTTCCGATCCGATTTTCAAATCTGTTTTATTTCTTGCTCGTTTATCGAATCGGTGATTCAAGCGCTGGAGTTTCGTTCTGAAACCGCCGTTCGACTAACCTGCTTACACAGAGTTTTGCTACTGTAAAATTTTGACCTAGTTTCAGATTGCTAAACCGAGTCGTTCTCTCTCGAGTTTCGACTTTCGATGCTTTATTTGACTCGATTCTTTTGCAACCAGGGTTCTTAAGTTGAACTATCTGGTTAGATCTTTTATTCGAGATTTCCCCGTGCATTAGATGAGTACTTATTGTATGCTTGTTGTTTGTCTGCGTTAGATCACCCGGAGTGCGCCGCTTGTTACTTCGAATCTCTAGGTCTCGCGGATCATCAGCAAGGCAAGTAACACTTGATCATACCTTTTCTACTACCCAGTTTTATTGCATTAGATCAAACCCTCAAACACTTGCATGTTTAGGATCAAATTAAATTGTGGGTTTGGGAAGTAGATTGAGGTAGTACCTATTACCTGTTTTACTTATGAAACCTTGGGAGTTACTTCTACGTTTGCTTATTGTGCCATGCTGTGCTAGTAGACGTGGATTGGGTGAGTGAATATCCATGACAGATGTGAGATTGTTAATTAATGGTTTATCTAAGGTGGCAACCTAAACACACATCTGGGTGGATTGAGGCACCTGGTTTCTATCAGACTTGCTGTATTTCTTGGACCGCCACCTGTGCTCTAAGGGATCATAAGATTATTCAAACTGGAAACTTCCGTGTGCAGCCACAAGCCAATTATGGGCTCTGGCGTAGTTGACTAAGTCGTGCGAACTCTTACGTGTAGGCTAGCTGATGTAGGGGATGTAGGTTGGTACGGTCTACCCACATGTAAGGTGCTAGCGCTTCGAAAGACTATGTCTCGGTCATCCGCTTCTCAAACACCATGTAAAGCGAGAACCAATCGGAGGCGATCGAGTCTTGTGGGGAAAAGTCATAAACCTCTGCAGAGTGTATAAACTAATCATGATTAGCCGTGTCCCGGTTATGGACGTTTTGAGTATCCGTAATTGAATATCATGTGAATCTCAACATGTTACTTCTAAATAAATGTTATTGGGTTTTGATGAGTACTTTTAATTGGGATTGAGGATGCTGTCAACCATTCTCAATGTTTAACAACCACCATGATAGTTAAATAAAATTATTCCTTTGATGTAGGGAAAAACTAGCTTTATGCAAAAATGTAACCGTAGAGCCTTACCACCAGCCATATATGCATGTAGCATAAGCTTATTCCTTCATTGCTCTTATGTGTTACATTGCCAGATATTCCATGTCTTGACCCGTTTCTGGCTGCAACTTTCGCGTTCAGAGACTTTTGAATTGACGAGTAAGGTGTTAGGTCGTGGTTCTATACTCGGTGATGCCGTTGGAGTTGATGGACTCGCTTATCTTCCAAGCCTTCCGCTGTTATCATTAGATGGCCTTAAGCCATATTATTGTAATAAGTTCCTTGTGGACAACGATGTAATAAGTGTGTGATTGCTACTCTGCTATAAATCCTTCGGCTTGTGTGGTGTCGACATCGATCCAGGATGACATCGAGCACAGAGACTTGATCCATTCGGGTCTGGTCGCTCTGAGAGAATGGTATCGAGCACACGCTGACGTGAGGACACGACCACTAAGTTAAAGCCATAGATCACTACTCTCTTCCCATTTTCTAACTCCTCATCTTTTCTACTCTCTTTAGGATGGCGGACACGAAGATCAAGTACACCCAACGGAAGAAGGCACACCTTTTGGATTTCACTTGAAGGAAGTTACGAGTACCGAACATTGACTACCAAGCTTCAGGGACTTTCAACGCCACTCTGCTCAAGAGGAGCGCTGGAAGATTCACGCCACGCTCCAGAAGGACATTCGCCCCAATCACCAAGCCTATAGATAGTGTTTTCATTGCACCAACTTGGAGTCCAGGAAAGAGCATGGCAGCTCACATCACCATGGGACGCATTGGAGAAGTTTATCAAGAAGACCTCAAGGACACCATCTATCAGATTTGCGGACGCCGAGATGACAAGCTGGACGTCGTCGGCACCAAGAAGGATAGATCCATTGCAGCTTTCATCCAGAGTTAAATCAGCACATTCGACGCCGGAGAACCAAATGTGCAATGACATGTTGGAGTTGCGAAGACAAAGGAAGGATCATCGAACTGGAAGAAGAACTAAAGACTACACGCAAGGACTACATGGACGAGATCGTAGCTCGGCAAGACACAATAACGATCTTAAGTACGAGATTGAAGAACTCAAGAAGAAGTTGGCGCCAGAATGAAGACCAAGATGTCGAATACCCAAGCGACTACATCAACATCGACGACACCGATTCGGATCCAAGTGAACCCGACTTTGAAGACGAAGCTGGAGCAGACATCATGGAGTCTTCCACCGGTTCAAATTAGTAGAAGTCCCCCACATATTAGTAGTATTCCCTCCATGTAAACATTATAGTACACGCACCTTTTGCGATAGTTAGATCGTTGTAAGCCCTTGTTTGATTGAATGAAGTGATTTTGTGTGCATTTGCTCATGTGCATTTGGGTAGTGATTCCCCTTAGACCTTATTCTATTCTACATTTCTCTTCTTTTCATTCTACATTTCTCTTCTTTCTAAACCCATCAGATGCCTCCGAGACGCGACCCCGGATTCGTTTTCCCGCCAGAGATCACCCAATTGATCCAGCAGCAGAATACCACGATTCAAACATTGGTGCGTAACTGTGGCAACAACAACAACCCACCGCCACCACCACCACTGCGGATCACCGACTCGCTTCCTTAGATGAATCATTTGGTGTATTCCAAAGAGCACCGAGCTGATTGTGGCGTATGGTGGCTCCGTAAGATAGGAAGGGAGTTGACCACTGCAGGATGCACAGATGGTGAAAGAGTGAAGTTTGCAGCACATCAGCTTGAAGGACCCGCAGCAGCATGGTGGGAGAATTTTACAACCACTTACCCGGTAGACACTGTCACATGGGACCAGTTTCAGCAAGCTTTTCGCACTGCTCATGTTTCAGCAGGAGCTATGGCCATGAAGAAGCGTGAGTTTCGCAACTTACGCCAAGGAGGAAGGACTGTTGGCCAGTACGTGGATGACTTTAGCAAATTAGCACGTTATGCCCCAGATGACGTTGCTACAGATGCAGCTAAACAGGAGAAGTTTCTAGAAGGACTGAATGATGAGTTCAGATGCCGTTGATGGTGGCAAGTTTCAACAACTACCGGGAGTTGGTAGACCGAGCTCTCATGATTGAAGGAAAGCAGCGAGAATTGAGAACTGCAAGCGGAAGTATGGACAAGGGAAGTATAACTCTAGATCCCAGCAGAAGCCTCGTTATACCCCTAAATCAGGAATTCAGTTTCAGCATACCCATGGAGGAGGTAATTCGCACAACCATAATGGCACCAAGAATGGGAACGGGAATGGAGGAAGCAATGGACAGAACCGCACCAACCCGTCAACACCATCCAAGGTAGACCTGAGTCACATTACTTGCTTTAAGTGCCGCAAGACGGGCATTATGCCAATGTATCCCGTAAGGCGTAACGGAAATGGCAATGGAAGCTCGGAAAGAAGCCCAACCCTTTCAACAGGGGACGGGTGAACCACATTGATGTGGAGGAGGTTGAAGATCAGCCCGATGCGATGAATCGGTAAGTTTTTGGTTAAGTCATTTACTGCAGTTGTTCTTTTCGATACTGGTGCATCGCATTCATACATATCAAGGGGATTTGTGGATAAGTACAAATTACCGACCCAAGCCCTTAGGTCACCCATGCTAGTAACCTCACCCGGAGCAGAATACATGGCTAGTAAATGGTGTGATCGGCGCCACTAAGGATTGGATACTATGTTTTCCCCTCAGACCTAATAGTTCTGGAATCCCAAGGATTGGATGTGATATTAGGTATGGATTGGTTATCAAAGTATGGAGGAAACATTGATTGCTCCACTAGATCAATTTTGCTCACCACACCAGAAGGAAGGAGGATTAAGTATGTA
>JAHIAM010007202.1:0-34586 GCA_021605205.1 Aegilops longissima
GTTTTTAACACACGGGAGCTGGTGTGGTGATTATACACACCCGCATGCACGAACTCCATCCATAACACTCCACAAACAAGCAACCCGCCGCAAACACTCCCCGTACACCGCGACGCCGCACAAAACTCCACACACACCGCGCATGCATGCACACCCTACCCCACACACCAACACACCTCTCACGCTCAAGTGCTCAACCTACGTGCATGCGCACACAAGCGGACACATACACAAGGTGATTCCGCGCGGGTTGGAGCCTTTCGCGCCGTAAATTTGTGTTTATCGACCTTTTCCCTATCGAACTGAGGTGGGACCCACAAGGAACGTGGTCAATTTAACTAGTCAACATGGCGCCGCAGACTATTTGGCGGTCAAGGAGTGCAATCCGATGCTAAGCGTGAGCAAGTGACGGATAATCACCCAAAGCGTATATAGTGACCGTAATCAGCTTATTGAAGTTCGGTGACCGTATTCGCTTTTCTCTCTGTAGGCCCTCCAAAACTACATCTCTACGTTCTGCATGTTACATCTAACAACTATGCAATACAGCACTACTACTACCTCTAACACAATAAATCATATGTGTTTTAGTTTTACTAGATATCATATTGTTACTTATAATTATTCAGTTTGCATACATTAAAATTGCCTTTGAAATGTATGGCGGTTATCATCTACCGTGGGAAAAATCCGCCCTTTCTGTTTAATCGGGTTTGTATCGATGGATCGTCGAAACAACAAAACTATAGTACTATCGATACAAGTGACAGTTCACGGGCGTCGTGTCGTCTACTCCTCCGTCGTAAGAGTGGGCGCTTCGCTTTCATAAATCTTCTAGTCCCTTTCGCCGACATGTGGGACATCAAGCTACGGGTCCACGTGCCATACGAATCTGTCGAGCAGCGGGGTGAACACCCAGTCATGGCGCCGCGTAATTGAGCAATGAGGCGTCAAATCACAAAGCTGCACCTTTCCGGTTAAGTTGGAGGGATGAAGTAATAATGCTAAAAAAGAAGTTGGAGGGCGAAGCAACCATCATTTCACTCGTTGCTGAATCCGCTTCTCCTCATCTTCTTCAACTTAACCACGTGTTGCTTCCCGTTGTTACCCTCATGTGGGGCCAGCGGATCAGCTTAGTAAAGCAACGACCGTGGGACCGCATGTTAGCAAACCGCCAGGACAACGTCCTCGAAAATAAAAACCTCCCCGCCATCCAGGCAAAATCACCTCCTTTTACTAATCTTTGATTCTATAATTTTTAGATCAATATAATTGAGATTTGTATAGATAGCACAAGGAGCAAAACCAAGTGGTATGGTTAAGGGCATCCACAATGTGTAGCCAAATGTGAAAATAGCTTTTGGCATCGAGGAACCATTGTGGGCGGTGTTGCCAAAGCCAAAAGATGGAACGAAGCTCCTGATTGATTGATTGATTGAAGGAATAGAAAAATGCAACGTCTCTCCTCTTTCTCCCATGCTTGGGCGCATGTAGTACAATATAGAGCAAGTCTACTCCCTGTCCCTTCTATCACAAATCACAAAGCGGTGGCGTCAAATCACAAAACAGACGAAGCAACTATCATTTCACTCTTGATGACTCCGCTTCTCCATCGTCTTCTTGAAACCATCTCACGCACTAGTACTCCTAGTAGTAGTACTAGTAAAGACTTCTGGATGCAAATAAAGGCGGTTGTCTCGGCTGCGGCGGCACTTGAGCGACTTACCGTGGTCTCCCTCAATGGTGTTCTCCGTCGAGCGCCTTAGCCACAAAAAAAAAATCGTCGGCGTCACGAATGGGCAAGGAATTCAAATATAGTTACTACCTCCATTTTTTGTACACAAGGCCAGTATATCAAAATTACAATTTGCAAGGGCCACTAACACTAATCGAGGCAAAATTGATGGGGTTAGCAACCAAGGACATTAATATCCCTGCATGCATGCGGAAGTGAGAAGGTTCGTTTGCATGGCGCTGCATTAATCAGCGATGAGGTGAGATGGTTAGCTCTTTGGTCTTTCGAGAAAAATACGCATTAATTGACCGTGAAGCGAGTTTGTATCGATTAAATCCCTGAAGGAAAACCCGCCTTTCTTTTTTAACACTAGTACTCCTAGTACGTGCGTTACTTATCCTGTTTGGGTCTAGGCCTTGCATTGCCAAACTTCGCCACACATTTTGCCAAGCTTGCCTAAAGTTTTCAAAATGAGAAGGAGGTACACTTGCGCCTGGCTTCGTGGTCGCACCGCACCCTCACGATCGCTGCTGCATGTCAGTCGCGCACCCTCACCGATCGCTCTGCGCTGCAAACCCAACCAAGGAGCGCACCCTCAGACACGTGTTGTCGCATGTGAACAAACCAAACTCAGCCATCCTATCGCTGACACATAATTTTCGTTCATAGAGTATGTTTATCCAAGCATGTTGGGGATATCCGTCTGCCCGTGCGGTGGTGTTGGGGAAGAAGAAGGGTGAGGAAGAAGGAAAGAAGGGTTAGGAGGTAGGATATTCATCCAACCGCCTGAAATGGTAGACTGACCCAAGTCGGGACTTGCATAACAAATAGTATGTTTTACAAGCAAAAGATCCATAAAACAACAAAAAAAAAAACTATCCTTTTCGCGGAAAGGGCGGCCTCGTCGTCTTTGGTGCCGCCTTGAACCGTCGGCGGGTGTGTCTCCGGTGGTTGTCCTCGGCCTCCGGCTACTCGTTCAAGCGGGCGTCGGGCGCTTCTGCGGAAGACAACCTTCAAGTCGAGGGCGTCGGTTCCGCTGCGGGAGGCCTCGATGGGGGCATCCAGGCGCTCCGGTCGAGTCGAGCCTCCCGCCCGGGTTCAAGTCCGGGACTTCGGTTCCGCTGCGGGGCGTCGATGAGGCGGCATCCGGGCCTGCGTCGGTCGAGCCTCGCCGCCCGGTTCATGTCCGGGGTCCGGTTCCGCTCGGGAGGGCCTCGATGGCAGCGGCATCCATCGCTCCGCCTCAAGTTGAGCCTCCGCCCCCGGTTCACATCCCGACATCCGGTTCCGCTGCGGGAGAGCCTCGATGGCAGCGGCATCGCCGGCTCGCGTCGAGTTGAGCCTCGCCTCCCGGTCCTCCTTTGTTCGCCATGTTGAACCGCTGGTCCTTTGCACCATGGGGACTCGGGCGCCCGGGAAAGTCGGCGTCCATCGTCTCATACCCCGGGGCCTTCGCGCCGCGACCTCCGCGTGAACATTGGATCGGCTTCCTCCTCCCTAGCTTGGCTCGGGAACTTGGGGATTGGCCGCCAGGAGCTTGGACGGAGTCTGGGCCGCCGCCCCGCGATTTCGCGGCGCTCGTCGACATCTTGTAGTAAGTGATCTTCGGCGCTCTGGCTCCGAACTAGGGGCGCTTGATGGGGCTGGGATGGCGGAGGGGGGGTGGGTGAATGTGGTTTGGGGGTTGGTTTGGAGCTCTTGGGTTTGCGTTGCGCGCTGGACCCTCAAAGGTCACCGAATGGAAATTTGGTTCGGTGTGGGACCGGTTGAGCAAACCGTGTTTTATTCCTCGTCTGTACCGCTCTCCTTCTAACTTCCGCCCCGTTGGTACCCCCGTTCCTCTTCGAAGGCCTCCGAAGCTAATGAACCTTCTAACTTCGCGTTTTGGTGGGGGGCCCTTCTCTTCCCTTACTAATTATCCGTTGCACTTGAAACCGTAACCGTAAGTTTCCCCCCCGCGTCATTTATTATACCACCACTCCCTCCGTTTTATCGGATAAATAAAAACAGAGGGGTATACTGGATGAGGATCCCGTGGCGAACCCATTGAGTAACGACATGCGGGGCCTAGCAAGCATGGGTCCGTAAGTGAAAAGGGAGGGTAAGGCAGGGATACCTCGTCGGAGGATCCACTTCCACTATACTTTTGACCAAATGTTAGAAATAATATATGACATGCAACACAAAATGTTAGAGTAATAATATATGACATGCAACTTACAAAAGCATACGGTCTAATCGTTTTTGAGGCTAACTTTGACCAAATGTTAGAGTAATAATATATGACATGCAACTTACAAAAGCATATGGTCAATTTATATGTGAAAGGGTTTCCAATGATATAATTTTCACATTATACATCTCATGCTCCCTCCGTCTAGGTGTGTAAGTCATCTTAAAACCAAATAATCCCAAAACACGTAAAGGGCGGTGCATTAACTTTACCTCGTTTCTTGTTTCTTGACATATGAACCAATAAGAGATGAGGTGTGCATGCTTTTAATGACTGAGACTATCAAACATGACATGCTGGTTAGTTCATTGCATGCAATACTATTAATTAGCAAATAAACATTAATGTTCTCGTTTTCCCTCCTCCTTGGTCACGGTGCACAGCCTAAGATGACTTACTCACCTATGTGAAAGGAGTACTATTAATCTTGTCAATAGTCAAATTGGAAACCATCTAAGTACAAATCTAGATGCGTCGAATCTAACAATATTGATTGGGCGTTGTTGAATGTTGATACCTTTTTATCATAGTAGAGATACTTTGACTACAAAAACATACTCCTATCATAGTATGTAAAGTAGAAAGGATAGGAGGGAGTATATTGTACTTCAAAACGAAAAACATTGAATACCCTTTATATATGATTTCGGATGCTATGATCACGGTTCAAAATTTTGAATCCGCCTTTATCACGTGCCCCACTCGTTCCTCTCGATTTCATCTGGGGTCGGAGATCTATTGAAGAGGACTAGGGTGGGTACATGCGAATGATACTCGGCGGAATGTTCAAATGAGGCATCGGGAGGATGGACTCGGAGGCGACATGATCGATGGAGAAGAGGTTGGGAGGAATGAGAAATAAGCAAAGCAACATGATTACTAAAGGTGTCTCATATTGATTGATGCGGATAAAAAATGGTTTTATGTAAGGACATGCTTAATAGACAGATGTACTATGTACTAAATATGAAGGCATGTCACATTAATAGGTATAATGTCACATTTATGTGAGTATAAGCTAAGCAGACTAGCACATGCAGTTTAACCAGATTGGAAGAATTACAATCTAGACACCATATGCAACATGCAACCACATATCACGCTAAGTTAGAGCAAGCACAGCGATGCTAGTGTAGGGAAATGTTGTAATCAACTATAGAGCCACATTCACTATCTTCATCTAGCATCGCTTCTTTGAGAATCATGTCGGAGGCCGACGCTGCATTCTTTAAATGAGGAGTAGTCCTGCCCGCCTGCCTCATAAGTGATTGATGAGGATACACAAGAACATTAGTTTGATGTGAGAACATGGTTAATACACGTATGTACTAGTATGTACCAAAATGAAGGCATGTCATATTCAAAGGTATAATGTGTAAGCTAAGCAAGAACCAAATTGAAGCAATACAAGCTAGACATCCAGCTAGAGTGGTGAACATGATCATCTAGGACATGAGAGCCTCGGTGGGAGGCGGGCTGTCGCCACCATCGCGCTTTTTAGTTGGCTTCCTGTGATGCATGTTTTGCGGGCTTGTCAACGCCCGGCCAAGGCCCCGACTAGCTTGTCTTCCGGGTGCTCACAGATGGTGGTTCATGTAAAAAATATCTTTCTTATTAAAGGAATACAAGGATATGGAACATGCAACCACATATGACACCGCAAGTTAAAGCAAGCACCTAGGATGGTGGTTCATTGTGAGCGAGGTCATCAACTCCAGAGCTACTGCCATCGCTCCATTCACGACACTGCACCCTTTATAGCTAGTAACGTGTCTTGCCTACCAGCATAATGGAAGTCGAGCGACTTCTCTTTCTTTTGGCTTTCTCATGGCAGCAGAGTCCAATACCCTTGCATAAAAACACAATAGTGAGAGTAAGGGTGAAGTGTAAAAGAACTAGTGCACTGTAAAGTAGTGAGATAGTGTGGCTAAAATAAATGACAGGAGACATATGATAGCTCTACAACATTGCACAAAACAAAATTAGATTCTACTGTATGATTTTGTAATATATGGCACAGAAATGCAGTGTACTCCTCCAAAGACACCACCACATGTGGTCATATCTAAGATAACAATGAAAAAATAAATAGGTCGTCGATTAATGAACCGTCTGATCTATAAGGAACGGGCAGATGGCTCGCCACCTCCTCCTCCATCACTGTTGACGATCTTTCGAACCGCCAGCCGACCACCGGCCTGCACTCCGCGCCTCCGCCGCCCGCCTCCCATCGACCTCACACCACCGCCGTGCTTGGCGCGCTCTGCCATCCCTTTAATCCCGGCCGACATCTAGATCAGGCGCCAGAGTTTCTAGGCCGCAGACGCCTTAAGATAAACACTACAGCCATTTCCCGTGTAATAGTCGACTAGTCTGCACTGGGAATGCTTCCGTAATTGGGAATCAACTGCCAGAATTGAAATTCGGGGGCGTAAGGACCTCTAGCTAAGGTGAAATAGTATATGAGGAGAAACCTTGTGCATCGCAGTTACTAGGAACATCTAGTATCAAGAAGAAGTCAACTAGTGTCTTCGTGGGATGAATACCGCAAGGTGAGACATAAGATTTGCACAA
This sequence comes from Aegilops longissima, assembly GCA_021605205.1. NCBI lineage: Eukaryota > Viridiplantae > Streptophyta > Magnoliopsida > Poales > Poaceae > Aegilops > Aegilops longissima. The sequence continues at coordinate 6,543 of JAHIAM010007202.1, forward strand.
ATAAGGAACAGGATACCTTCTTCGTTGCCGGTGGTCACCTCCACATGTCGCGCGATCTTCTTTCTTTTACCGAGAAACCGATGTTCGAGGGTGCAGGCTTGGACGAACCCATGGCCAAATTGTTGATTGTAGGTTGCGGGTATGTCGGCGAGGGAAGCGTGATCCGAGGCGGCGGGCGACGGCGAGCAGGAACAGCTCCGGGTGGGTGGTGGCGATGTTGAGCGGCAGTGTGAGGCGCAGACGGCGGGTTGAACTGCCTGGGCACGGCCTGCTCGGCTTCAACTACTAGCCGGAGGGCGCCAGGTTGAGGTTGCGTGGATGACGACATCGGGTATCGGCTTCAGCGTGATGGAGGAGGGCGGCTTGATGGGTGGGATGGGGTGGCGGACTTGAGGACGGGGTTTCAATGGCTGGAGAGGTAGTTTTTCAATGAGTACTAATGGGGAATCGACAGGTTGGGGAACATGTTTCGTCTGGGACGCGCTTGTTTTTGGCTTTTTGAACAGAAGATGGGACGCCTTGTTTGAAATTTGGGGAAAGTGCAAACTTTGCCCCTCTTAAATTCGGACCTACTGGGTCGGGGTAGGATGGTAATCCCTGGTGTCCCAAATAGTGGGCGGAGCGATTTGCCACGCTGCATGTGTGCTTAGGTGGCCATTGTGTATGAATGTTTTTGAGGCGGTTGCGTATGCCTAGATGAAGCTACAAACCTACCCCGGTTTAGACCTTGGACGCCGGGCCGGTAGGTTTCACGGGTCGGAGTTATTAGAAAGTAATTTCCTTGAACTACCAAACATTGGCCTCACGCTTTCAAGTAGTAGAGGCTCTTTTACGCTTCGCTCAAAATTTTGAAACACAAGCATTCACGCTTAGAGTACTTTTGAACTATAAGGATTGACCTAAATAGACAACATTATATTTGACCTTGTATGTTCAAAACCTCATTAAATTATCCGCTTCTTTGAAATTTTGACACTTGAAAATCCTATAACTACGATTATTTAGGAATGGAGGAGCTAATTTGAATCTATTTTGTACGACTACATATGCTATTATGTACAAAATCAGAGCAAAGATTGGTACCCCCATAGTTTAGGTATGGTTTACAAATGCCATGATATCAAATTCAAATAATTGAATGGACTTCATGTTGAATTCAATTTTATTAAACCACCTTAGGTTGAATACAAATGTATGCTAGTTCATATGTAGCTATTTATAAATGTCCATTGTGTAACTTTTGTATGTATAATGTGCTTTACACACAAAACATGAACTATACTCACGTTTATATTCGATTGCTCAAGCGATGCATTGTCTGGAGTTCAAAATACTAACTATGTGGATCAATTGTGTCAATAATAACATAGACATGCTCAAATTTGATAGAATCTAGATGTCCGATGGATCAATGACCGCCTTACGTGAATTGAAAATATCATGATCCCATCCTAATATTTGATACAATTTATATCTTTAATCAATGTAGAGCAGTCTTTACGTGTAGTTTCACTCTCCATCGGTGGTCTCTCACACATGCTCACACACTCTCACCCGAGGTGTCTTTCTCGCACATGCTCTAGATATAACCCTCCCTCCCTCTCGTAACCATTTACAACTGTTTTACTAACCTTTATCACAAGCACTCTTCCTCTCGCAAACATACACACGCACAATCCTCATCGACCCTTTCTATATACATGGACCTGCCTATGTGTCTCATGTACGCACATTATCTTTATGCCTGCCTCTCACGCATTATCTCACACCTCTCTTCCTAATCGAGTATGATTCTAAAGTAGCATTTTGTAGGATGCCCTTAAAGAAGGTTGATGATAGTAATATCGAGATAAAGGTTACCTTAGTCCAAGAACCTAGGGTTACTAATCCTAGCCGGCTTTGTTAGTGGACACAGAGTCCTTCACAATTCTGCTATCTTTGTCTTGTACGACTAGTCATCCATGGGTCTTCCTAAATTTGTCATGGGTCACCAATGTGGCGCAGAGACGGAACCAACGAAGGGCCTCACCCGACCTACTCGACCACGCTGTGACACGCCCCCGCCCACGCCTCATTATCTTCTCACACCCACACATACCAACACAAACACCAACACACGTAAAATTGTCCGGTGCCTCTATCCCCCCCTTGCATATACACACTCAAGGAATGGAATCTCTTGTCGACATCATATTAGTCTCTCTCTCTCTCTAGACCACTCTCATTTCTCGTGCATCTCTCCCACGCCCGTCGGCCCCTCTATCCATGCCTCTTGAATACGTAATACACACACATACCTCTCTAGGCCCCGCCAATGCATCAACTACATTCACACATGTTACATCACGCACCCCATTGATCTAAAAAGTCTTCATGTTTATTTCGCATACAACATTCCTTTTGAATAAAGTGTGCAAAAATTATTTTAGAGTTTCATATATACAACATTACAAGTTATATGGAGGAGTATTTAACGCTTAATTTGCATGGTGACAAGCCCACAATTTGTATATTTTTATTCTAGACTGAATTCTTCTATATATTTTTATATAGTTAGCTTGTCATATATCCCTTTATTGAAATTATCACACGTTAGTGGTTATTATGTCATCAATGGCTCACCGCATAACTTTGTATTTGCTCATGACATCTGAAGGATCAGCTAAACGCTCCACGTGGACCTCTAGTGTTGCATCGATTATCTCACTAACATCGTGCCCAACCGTCAATTTGTATCTACTCTACATCTACACTATTATAAAATACATAAAATACACTCTTATAAAAAACAGAGTTGGTGATGATGGTGTGCCTGCCATCCCAAGAATATAGGTCATCCGATTTATATCTGACGATAGGAAAGAAACTATGGCAATTTTGCAAAAAGGTATCCACACACCTCTCCACATTTGCAAATAAGGCCTTCCTCGCTCATCCTTTTCTCTCACAAGATAAACAAGTCATACAAATGCATCTTGATGTTACGTGCAACGATGGGCATCTTGCTTGTAAGAATGAAAACAAACGACAAAGAAATATTTTGACGGTGGTCAAGTCATGACCACAGGCACAGCGGACAAGGTGGCCTTGTATTGGTATGCCGAGCCGCCTGCTTTAACACACGTGAGCTGGTGTGGTGATTATACACACACGCACGCATGCACACGAACTCCATCCACGCAACACTCACACAAACACATGCACCCACGCACGACGCAACACTCACACGCACACACGCAGCCACGCACGCCGCAACACTCACACACACACACGCACGCATGCATGCACACCAAGACACCACACAACCAACACACACTCACGCCAAGTGCTCAACCTACACGCATGCGCACACATCAGCCCCGATGCATACATACACAACCAGGTGATTCTCGCACGGGTTGGAGCCTTGTCGCGAGCACGTGAATTTGTGTTTATCTGACCTTTTCCCATGCGAATCGGTGGGACCCACAAGGAACGTGGTCAATTTAACTAGTCAACATGGCGCCCACGACTATTTGGCCGCCAATAGAGTGCAATCCGATGAACTGTGAGCAAGTGACGGATAATCACCGCAAAACGTATATAGTGACCGAATCAGCTTATTCTGAAGTTCGTGACCGATACGCTTTTCTCTCAGAGGCCCTCCAAAACTACATCTCTACACGCTCGCATGTTACATCTAACAACTATGCAATACATCACTACTACTACACTCTAACACAATAAATCATATTTGTTTTAGTTTTACTAGATATCATATTGTTACTTATAATTATTCAGTTTGCATACATTAAAATTGCCTTTGAAATGTATGGCAAATTATCTACCGTAGGAAAATCCCGCCTTTCCTGTTTAATCGGGTTTGTATCGATGGATCGTATGTAAACAGCAAAACTATAGTACTATACAGATAAGTGACAGTTCATCAATCGTCAGGTCATCTACTCCTCCGTCAGAAGAGTGAGCGCCGCTTTATAAATCTTCTAGTCCCGTCACGACATGTGGGACATCAAGCTACCGGTCCACGTACATACCGAATACAAGCAGGTAGCGGGTGAAGCACCCTACCATGGCGCCGGCGTAGTAATGAGCAATGAGGCATGAAATCACAAAGTTGCACCTTCGAAAGTTGAGGATGAAGAAATAATGCTAAAAAGAAGTTGAGGCACGAAGCCATCATTTCACCTGCTGCTGAATCCGCTTCCTCATCTTCTTCAACTTAACCACGGTTGCTTCCGCCGTTGTTCTACCTCATGTGGGACGTGGATCAGCTTGGTAAAGCATCGACACGGGACTGTAAATAGTTAAAACCGCCAGACAACGCCTCCCAAAAATAAGAAACCTCCCCGCCATCCGCTGCAAAATCACCTCCTTTTACTAATCTTGATTCTATAATTTTTAGATCAATATAATTGAGATTTGTATAGATAGCACACAGGAGCAAAACCAAGTGGTATGGTTAAGGGCATCCACAATGTGTAGCCAAATGTGAAAATAGCTTTTGGCATCATGGGAACCATTAGGACGTGTTGCTAAAGCCAAAAGATGGAACCGCTCCTCGATTGATTGATTGATTGAAGGAATAGAAAATGCAATGTCTCTCCTCTTTCTCCCATGCTTGGACGCATGTAGTACAATATAGAGCATGAGTCTACTCCCCTATCTCTTCTATCACAAATCACAAAGCGGTGAGGCGCCAAATCACAAAACACGGACGAAGCAACTATCATTTCACTTTTGATGACTCCGCCTCCATCGCCTTCTTCGAAACCATCTCACCGCACTAGTACTCCTAGTAGTAGTACTAGTAAAGGACTTCTCGGATGCAAATAAGGCGTTGTCTCTTATGGCTAAGACTTCATGTATCCACTTACCGTGGTCTCCTCAATGGCGTTCTCCGTCGAACGCATCACAAACCACAAAAGTCGCCGACGCCACCGAATGGGCAAGGAATTCAAATATAGTTACTACCTCCATTTTTTGTACACAAGGCCAGATATCAAAATTACAATTTGCAAAGGGCCACTAACACTAATCGAGGCAAAATTGATGGGGTTAGCAACCAAGGACATTAATATCCCCGCATGCATGCGGAAGTGAGAAGGTTCGCTTGCATGGCGCTGCATTAATCACAATGAGGAGTGAGATGGTTAGCTCTTGGTCTTTCGAGAAAAAATACGATTAATTGACACGTGAAACGAGGATTTGTATTGATTAAATCCCGAAGGAAAACTCCCGCCTTTTTTTAACACTAGTACTCTAGTAATGCACGCATTTATCCTGTTTGGGTCAGGCCTTGCATTGCCAAATTCGCCACATTTTTGCCAAGCTTGCCTAAAGTTTTCAAATGAGAAGGAGGTACATTAAGACGGGGTTGTCGCGTCGCACCGCACTCACACGATCATCGCTGCATGTCGCGGGCAAGACCTCACACAGCCGCCCTCGACGCTGCAAACCCTACCAAGGAACGCACCTCATCGACACGGTTGTCGCATGTGAACAAACCAAACTCAGCCATCCTATCGCTGACACATAATTTTCGCTCATAGAGTATGTTTATCCAACCGCATGTTGGGGAGTATCCGACGCCCGCAAGCGGTGGTCTGTTGGAAAAAGAAGAGGTGAGGAAGGAAAGAAGGGTTAGGAGAGAGGATATTCATCCAACCGCCCGAAATGGTAGATCGACCCAAGTCGCGACTTGCATAACAAATAGTATGTTTACACAGCAAAAGATCCATAAGAACAACATAAAGAAAACTATCATCGTCATGGAAAGAGACGGCCTCGTCGTTTGGCCACCGGGCGAACCAGCCATCGCCGACGATGTGTGTCTCGCACCGTGGTTGCCCTGGGCCTCCAGCCTACTGCCTGCGGAGCGCGGCGGGCGCCTCGCGATGGAGACACAACCCGATTCAAGTCGAGGACGTCCGGTTCCGCCTGCAGAGGGCTCATGGCAGCGGCATCCGCTGCTCCTGCCGAGTCGAGCCTCCGCCGCCGCCTCAAGTCCAGACTTCCGTTCCGCCGTAGGAGGGCGGCCGGCGAGAGCAGCATCCGTGAGCTCTCGGCCGAAGTCGAGCCTTCCGCCTCGGTTCATGTCCAGGATGTCCGGTTCCGCCCGTGGAGGGCCTCGGCGGCAGCGTATCCATGCGCTCCGCCTCGTTGAGCCTCCGCCTGCTCACATCCACGACATCCGGGCTACCGCAGGAGAGCCTCGGCGGCAGCGGCATGCGCGCGCCCGCCGAAGTTGAGCTCGCCCCGTCCTCCTTAGTATCGCCATGTTCCGCTGGTCCGCTCTGCACCAGGGGGGACCTCGACGCCGCAAGAAGTCGACGCCCATCGCTCTCATACCCATCGGGGACTTCGCGCCGTGACCTCCGCAGCGGAACATTGATCGGCTTTCCTCCTCATAGCTTGGCTCCAGAGAACTGGGATTGGCCCGCCACAGCGAGCTTGGGAACGAGGTCTGTGGCGACCGCCACTGGCGATGGCGCCGCGCCCGCGCCAAGATCTTTGTAAGTGATCTTATACATTCCATGGCTTTCCGCTAACTAGGGGACGCTGATGTGGGCTAGGCAGTGGCGGCATAGGCCGAGCAGCAAGGTTCTGGTGTGAATAGTGGTTCCAAAGACGATCCGGTCAATCGGTTTTGACTGTACATCGCCTTGTCGCTTCGCTGCAGCCCGGCACGCTGGACCTCCAAGTCGCCACCGAATGGAACGCCTGCCTTGGCGCTGCCGCCAGGGACCGTGAGTTGAGAGCAAACCGATGACCCTCCCTCCCCCGCCTGATAATCCTACGCTCACGAAGGCCTCACGAAGACTAACGAACCTTCCTAACAATTACCGATTTTCGTAAAGGGGGAGCCCGCCCGATAATCCTACGCTCACGTAAGGCCCACGAAGACTAATGTAACCTTCAATAACAATTTCGCTTCTGATTTTCAGGTGGTCACCCTTCCTCCCCTTCTCCAATTAATTATCCACGCTAGCATTTTACGTAAAAACACGTAACATTATTTACGTAGTGTAGCATTGCCCCCCTCCAAGGTCATTTATTATACAACCATTCCCTCCGCTTTATGCGGAGTAAATAAAACAGAGGGAGTATATACGGATGAGGATCCCTAACGGGTTTAACCCATTGAGTAACTGACATGGGCCTAGCAAGCATGGGATCCGCCAAGAAGTGAACCAAGGAGGGTAAAGGATACTTCACGAGGATCCACTTCCACTATACTACTTTGACCAAATGTTAGAGTAATAATATATGACATGCAACTTACACAAATGTTAGAGTAATAATATATGACATGCAACTTACACAAAGCATACAGGGTCTAATGCTTTTCGAGGCTAACTTTGACCAAATGTTAGAGTAATAATATATGACATGCAACTTACACAAAGCATATGGTCAATTTCAGATGTGAAAGGAGTTTCCAATGATATAATTTCACATTATACATCTCATGTACTCCTCCGCTAGGTGTGTAAGTCATCTTACGAAACCAAATAATCCCAAAACACGAGACGCGTGCATTAATCTCTACCTCGCTTGTTTCTTGACATATGAACCAATAAGAGATGAGGGTGCATGCTTTTAATGACCCGAGACTATCAAACATGACATGCAAGTGGTTAGTTCATTACATGCAATACTATTAATTAGCAAATAAACATTAATGTCTCTTGCCCCTCCTCCTTGGTCACGGTGCATAGCCTAAGATGACTTACTCACCTATGTGAAAGGAGTACTATTAATCTTGTCAATAGTCAAATTGGAAACCATCTCGAGTACAAATCTAGGAGTACGCATTTAATCTAACAATATTGATTGGGTGTTGTTGAATGTTGGTACCTTTTTTATCATAGTATAGATACTTTGACTACACATAAAGCTTATACTCCATCATAGTATGTAAAGTTGAAAGGATAGGAGGGAGTATATTGTACATTCAAAACTAAAGAACATTGAATACCCTTTATATATGATTTACTGATGCTATGATCACCGGTTCAAAATTTTGAATCAGCCTAGGTATCACGCGGCTCCCCACTGCTCTCTCGATTTCATCTCGTCCGGATATCTATTGAAAGAGGACTAGGGTGGGTACATGGAATGATACCGTGAATGTTCAAATGAGGCATGCGGGAGGATGGACTCGACGGAGGGCGACATGATCGATGGAGAAGAGGGTTGAGAGGAATGAGAAATAAGCAAACGCCACATGATTACACTTGAACGGCTCAAATAAACAATAAGTTGTCTCGCTGGCCCACATAGTGAAAGGCCCACGCGCAACGCGGAGCACCGACGCCGAATATGGCCGGAAAACAGGGAAACCGATATAGCGCAGATAGTCCAATGGAGGAGCTGGCCCATCACCTCGCCACCGACAACCATTCATGTGGGTCGTTAGCCAACAATGTATGCGCAGCTTCTAGCACCGCCCGACACGGCGATCATGGAGCCACACGCATATCATCGATAGACACGGTCGGTTTTAGTGTGCCGAGGGTGGTTTTAGTGCTGTGGCACAACCAACGGTATGTTTGGAAATTTGCCGCCCCATCAAAGCATTGGGTAGCCAAATTTGGTTGAGGTATTGGTTGCCATGATTTGGCCGACATTGGCAAGAAAAATGAACTAGAGTTGGCTAGAGTTCATTGGCATGCCAAAGAAATGGCAACCATCCGCAAAGACCAATCTTTAGGTCATGACCAAAATTTTGGTAAGGTGCACTTTGCCACAATCCAAACACACCCCAACACCTCGACACTGGTGGATGCACGGACGCCTGACGATCCGCTGGAGTGGTGTAGCACGGCCAACTGCATCCTCTGGACCTGAGACCATGCCGGTCATCTTGATTTTTCAATGACATGGGATCGATTTGAGCAAAGGGCATTCCAACGCTGCTGACCAACCGTGACTACTACCGCACAAAAGCCCTCGCCCCGCGTCACGCCGCCGGTATGCTCCAGCCGCACCAGCTTCCGTGATTCATGCCGGCCCATTCAGATGTCGTCGTTAAGAGGCTCGGTGCCCGAGGAACCAACCACGCAACTTAATGACGCACCGACGCTTGGCTCACCGGAATGCGCTACTTAAAGCGGCAACGCCCGCTAACTCCTACACCATAGCGCATCGCCTCCTACCGCACCAACCGCTATGACCATAAGTGCGAACGCCTGCGGGAGAGCTTTGTTCGGGATGAAGCTCGAGGTCGCCGCTTCGCCAAGTCGCCGCGACGCAATAGCGGTAGCTGAACGCGACGCGATCGCACAAGCGTGGCTACGCTAGGCCGGCGACGGAGCACCGCTATCCACGCTGCTTCTACTTGCCGCCGTCAACGCCCGCACCGCTGAGGTCGGACTTCTCCGAGGATGAGTAGGCATGGGAGGCGTGCAGGGCTGGTGTGCCAACGGCCGTTTGTATCCTGCTTACTTCTTCCTCGCTGAGACCGCACCTTCACTTCACGGGTCTTGAACCCCGCCAGACATGGACGCTGCCGCTGCCGAGAATAGGTTTAGGGTCGGGTTTTTTTTATTTTTCTGTCCTATAAAATTTAGAAATGTAATGAAAATTGTCGGTTTGCATTAATCTCAGCCGTATATGAACTTTCACAATAATATGATATTGTAGAGTATTAGAAGATGCCCGCATGCTGCACAAAAGATCAAGATCTTGTGGGAGAAAAGGATGAACGAGGGAAAGCCTTATCTCGCAAATGTGGAGAGGAGGTAAATTGTCATAGTTTCCTTCCTATCCGTTAGATATAGATCGGACGGCCTATATTGCAGGATGACAGCACACCATCATCACCAACTCGCTTTTATTGAACCGAGACAAATCTGAAAAACCTAACTAAGCCAACCTCCCAAAGATATCGCGAGGGAAAAGACCCGCCGCGCCTGCTTTAGTCGGGATTACCGGATTACTAGTAGTAGTATCGATGGATCGCATGAGCAACATTTTTTAGGGGGCGGCACTAGTTTAAAAGGAAAAGGCGGTACACTCACAAGATTCTGCCGCGGTCGCTTGCACCCCACACATGTTCGGTCCTGCACACGGCTCACGCAAATGGAATGCGCTTCGCTTGCTCTTCACCGACACGTGAGACTGCACTTGGAGAAACCGACCACTTAAACTCCCCGCCCACAGCGCGAAAATCCCCCACACACACACACAAAAATTTCCCCAACCGATTCAACGCCTTCGCCAAATATTCTAAACCCCCCCGTCCCTCCACTCCATTCGCCTTACCAAAGCCGCCGGCCAAGGCCGACATCGGCGCCGCTGTTCGTCAAGGACGCACGCCATCCTCAGCTTCCTCACAAGACGCTCAGATCGCCGCCTTCAGCCGCGCCGCCACCTCGCTACGTTTGTGGAGGCGACGCGGTCGGGCCGCCATCATCACGGCGACGTTCATGTGGAGACGACGCGTCAGCTTCTACGGTACGCGCTTTCAGACGGGCCCTGCTCATGTCGGTGTAGCTAGATAGCGATGAGCTACCGTTAATCTCAACGCTTGTCGAAGTAGTTACTATCAATATGCTCTATTTAAGAAGCCTCTCTTCCTTTCTACACTCAATCTGCTTAGCTGAGATGGCATGCCAAGGCCATTAGTTGCTAAAATATCCTGCCATATATTTATTGTAGATGTAGTGGTCTAGTAGCCAATCTGTTAGGTGAAATAGCTTTCACATCGTTATCGATCTTTGTTGCTGCGATGGCCTTTGATAGTTTGATGGCTGTGTTCGGCCTCATTGATCAAACAGCTCACATAATTTAGCACTCAAATCTGTTTGCTGAATTAGCTTTATATATTTCAAGTAGATCTGCTCGCCCAAATATCTTGCCATAGCTTTAGACATCACCTAGGTATTTTTTTTCGACTTCTAAAAAAAATATATATGTTTTTCCTGTAATATCTAGTAGAAGAACTAATTTGTATGTATAACAGATGGACAAGACTTGATAACTTCGTCAAGATTCTCCGCTGACATATGTCGAGGGGTTGAAAACTTCATGAACTTTATCGAGCTGAGTACGGGTCCAAATCAGATGTGCTCTACCCATGTAGCAGTTTTATGAATTCAGTTAAGACCCTAGTCAACTGTGCAAAATCATCTACACTTGTATGGGATGTCGGTCACATATACTAGGTGGGTTCATCATGGTGAAGCTGAACGCCAATGTTATTGATACGCGGAAGCAGCAGATCACCATCTTGATCTGCTCGATGCTGTGTGGAAGAGGAGGAGAAGGTGGTGGTGGCGGAGCCAGTGAGTTTGACCAACATTGAATAATGCTACTTAAATGCTCGCAGCATTCCGTGAACTTTCACCGCAGAAGAAAACGATGGCCGCAAGTTGGAACAATGCAACGTTGTTGTCACCCCAGAAATAAGTTGTCAAGATTCTCAGATATGGTCACCTTTCTTCGTGAAGACATCTGAGCGGATGACCAACAAATCATTCGATGCGATGTTGACTTTCCGCAAATCTTTCCTGATGCCCGAGCTGCCACACACCCACAGTAAAATGAAGAATTTCCTTTGTGCAGTTGGAATTGATATGATATGATCCATGTTTGTAAGAATAATTGTGTTCTGTTTCGAAGGATTATGCCAACTTAAGTGAATGCCCGAAATGCAAATCATCAAGATGGAAAGATGGCGATGCCGTGAAGAGGGCCTCATAATGTTCGAGACATTTTCCAATTACACCAAGATTGCAGAGGTTGTTTCATGATGTGAAACAAGAGAGGATGTACCTGGCATTCTAGGAACCAGAGTACAGAGATCGAATGTAATGAGCCATCCATCTCATGGTAGAGTGGAAAAGCTCAATGATAAACACAAAGAGTTTGTCATTGACCCGAGAAACATTAGACTTGGCTTAGCTTCAGATGGATTTAACCCATTTGCCACTGAGAGCACCACATATAGCATGTGGCCTTGTTATCCTCACAACATGCCTCCAAATGTCTGCACTAAAGAATCAAACTACATGATGGTTTTGCTCATCCCAGTCCAAAAAGTCCCGAAAGGATTTTGATTTGTTCATGGAGCCTCTTGTGGAGGAACTTCAACAGCTATGGAAGGGTGTTCTCACCGAGACCTATATAGCAGCCCACCAGCTGATTTCTTTTCACAGTCATGTTGTAATTCGCATCCATGATTATCCGCTTTGGGCACTATGTTAGGCTTAACGATACATGGTTACAATGCATGTGTTCACAGACAGGAACTGTCATGCGCAATACTTAGCAAGATCTGTTACATTGACACCACGTTTCTTGCAAGGACAAGCCGATCCTAGAAAATACCAAGAAATGTTCAATGCAAAGCATGAAAACCGTGATGCGCCAAAGAGGCTCACCGCCATGAGTTGCAAGTGGAATTAGAGAAGGTCAGTATATTACACCAGAAACCATCCTGTAATGGTAGCGGGAAGCGGCACGGTAGAAGAGAGATTATTGTTTACCCGCAGGTCCACTTTGTGGGACTTGGAGTATTGAAAGATTTGATTTATGGATAATCTTGATGTGATGCACATCAAGAAAAATATATGTAACAGCATTATCGCACACTTCTTAACATTGAAGGCAAGACGAAAGATACCTTAAAATCTAGGATTGATTTGACACACTGGTATCGTAGGATTTGCAGGTGCAAGATGAAGGTAAACCACGGATATGGCACCAGCTGTGTACGCCTTGGACAAGGTAAAAAGAAAAGAATTATGCGAGGTCCCCGTCACGTGAGATCCCCACATGGATTTGCTTCCAACCCCGAAAGGAGAGTGAGTGCATGGAAACAAGGTACAAGGGTTGAAACTCATGACTGCCACGCCCTACTTCAAAGGGTTTTACCATATCCTTAGAGGATTGGGCCGCCCTAACTTATATAGAGCAGTTGAGAGTTGGGACAATTCTTCGTGGAACTCTCTCAGAAATATCAGGATAGATGCTTTGGAGCGCCTTAGAGACAAGATACCAACTATCCTATGCGACCTTGAGAAGATATCCTCCTCGCCTTCTTTGATGTGATGGTGCATTTAGCTGTTCATCTACCGATGAGGCACTACTTAGAGGTCCAAGACAAGATGGCTGGATGTACCCTATTGAAAGGCACTAGGCACTTTCAAGGGCTATGTTAGAATAGAGCTAGACCCAGGGTTCCATTGCAGAGGCCTACATTGCTGTACGCTGACATTCTGCTCAAAATACATTGAAACAATGATCGCTTAGCAAAGAGGTGGGTGAAGACAACCTGCTCAATATTTTCGATTATTCGCTCAAGCATGGAAGAGTAGACAAGAGGACAAACCTAAAGATTTGGACAAATGGTTTGGTATGTGTTGAATCACTGTCCAGATACTACCTTATATCAAGTAAGTGTGCATCGTAGCTTATACATTGTAATCTACTAAACTTGTAGCACATTCTTATATATTTAGATGTTTGACGCGATCACTATGTTGTGCAGCATCTACAAAGAGGAGTTACGCCGCAAAAATCCAAGAAACATTGACAAACTGGTTATGGCAGGATTTATGTAAATGGTTCAAGAACCATGTAAGCTTTTGAAGTGCAATCGCGCTTTTTTAATATATTGAGTACATAAGATGATCAGCTTGTCTATTTTCTAACCATAGGTTAATAAGATGGAGGATGGGCAGCTGATGATGCCCTTTACTCACTAGCAATGGGTCCCGATACTGTAAGACATTATGAATCTTATGTTGTTGGAGATGTGCGCCACAACACCTTGCACGAGACGAAGGCAGAAGACACAAAAAAGGCCATCATGAGCACGGATATGTGATGACAAAGAGACAACTGAAATGTATGCTAACATAATGCATTGTTCGCTTGCAGATATCTCAGTTTCAAGGATCATCGGTGTGGTTCACAGTTGCTGGTATAACCTGTTTTCCAGATCACAAACCCAGAGGATGTTTATTTCAAATCCATCAATTTCAAGGCGCACTGCACCAACGAGCCTTTTATTTTGGCAAATCAAGCAACATAGATATTTTTCTTGAAGACACATTTTCACGAGCGATGACCGGAGAGTATTGCAAAGGTTTGAGCAGAGGAATTCGCTTAATGAAGTTGCAACAAGATGATGCTTACACTACTCCTCGATGTACAAGATAACACGATGTTCCTGAATCTTTGAGAACCATCACGCCAATGACGCCAGCAAAGATTGCCCGTCGTGGCCGTGGACATACAAGAGTTGATCAAGAAGAAGCCAATATCTCGAGGACGGAGGACGAAGAAGAAGATGACACCGTGGGAATTATTTAGACCGATACACATGGCAAAGATGTTGATGCGTCATGCGATGATGATTACATTGCTTTGTCGATTTCGCCTGCGTAAGACGTTTTTATCTACTATGTGAAATTGTGTTTGCTATAACAATTGAAACCTGATGAACATGTTGTTTAGTATTTTGTCGTGAGAACATCACTTGTTATGTATGCTGATTTGTGTTTGGTGATTGTATGACAACTAAAACATGATGATATTGTTGTTTAGTTGTACTCATATTTGGCTGTGAAACTTAAATTTGATGACATAGTTTGATGTTGGACCGCAATTTGCTCGACGCTTCAATGAGAACAAAGCTGACCCGATAGGGCCTCCGCTATTTATTTATTTATATGAGCAAACTAAAGGTGTCTCATATTGATTGATGCGGATAAAAAATGGTTTTATGTAAGGACATGCTTAATAGACAGATGTACTATGTACTAAATATGAAGGCATGTCACATTAATAGGTATAATGTCACATTTATGTGAGTATAAGCTAAGCAGACTAGCACATGCAGTTTAACCAGATTGGAAGAATTACAATCTAGACACCATATGCAACATGCAACCACATATCACGCTAAGTTAGAGCAAGCACAGCGATGCTAGTGTAGGGAAATGTTGTAATCAACTATAGAGCCACATTCACTATCTTCATCTAGCATCGCTTCTTTGAGAATCATGTCGGAGGCCGACGCTGCATTCTTTAAATGAGGAGTAGTCCTGCCCGCCTGCCTCATAAGTGATTGATGAGGATACACAAGAACATTAGTTTGATGTGAGAACATGGTTAATACACGTATGTACTAGTATGTACCAAAATGAAGGCATGTCATATTCAAAGGTATAATGTGTAAGCTAAGCAAGAACCAAATTGAAGCAATACAAGCTAGACATCCAGCTAGAGTGGTGAACATGATCATCTAGGACATGAGAGCCTCGGTGGGAGGCGGGCTGTCGCCACCATCGCGCTTTTTAGTTGGCTTCCTGTGATGCATGTTTTGCGGGCTTGTCAACGCCCGGCCAAGGCCCCGACTAGCTTGTCTTCCGGGTGCTCACAGATGGTGGTTCATGTAAAAAATATCTTTCTTATTAAAGGAATACAAGGATATGGAACATGCAACCACATATGACACCGCAAGTTAAAGCAAGCACCTAGGATGGTGGTTCATTGTGAGCGAGGTCATCAACTCCAGAGCTACTGCCATCGCTCCATTCACGACACTGCACCCTTTATAGCTAGTAACGTGTCTTGCCTACCAGCATAATGGAAGTCGAGCGACTTCTCTTTCTTTTGGCTTTCTCATGGCAGCAGAGTCCAATACCCTTGCATAAAAACACAATAGTGAGAGTAAGGGTGAAGTGTAAAAGAACTAGTGCACTGTAAAGTAGTGAGATAGTGTGGCTAAAATAAATGACAGGAGACATATGATAGCTCTACAACATTGCACAAAACAAAATTAGATTCTACTGTATGATTTTGTAATATATGGCACAGAAATGCAGTGTACTCCTCCAAAGACACCACCACATGTGGTCATATCTAAGATAACAATGAAAAAATAAATAGGTCGTCGATTAATGAACCGTCTGATCTATAAGGAACGGGCAGATGGCTCGCCACCTCCTCCTCCATCACTGTTGACGATCTTTCGAACCGCCAGCCGACCACCGGCCTGCACTCCGCGCCTCCGCCGCCCGCCTCCCATCGACCTCACACCACCGCCGTGCTTGGCGCGCTCTGCCATCCCTTTAATCCCGGCCGACATCTAGATCAGGCGCCAGAGTTTCTAGGCCGCAGACGCCTTAAGATAAACACTACAGCCATTTCCCGTGTAATAGTCGACTAGTCTGCACTGGGAATGCTTCCGTAATTGGGAATCAACTGCCAGAATTGAAATTCGGGGGCGTAAGGACCTCTAGCTAAGGTGAAATAGTATATGAGGAGAAACCTTGTGCATCGCAGTTACTAGGAACATCTAGTATCAAGAAGAAGTCAACTAGTGTCTTCGTGGGATGAATACCGCAAGGTGAGACATAAGATTTGCACAAATAAGGAACAGGATACCTTCTTCGTTGCCGGTGGTCACCTCCACATGTCGCGCGATCTTCTTTCTTTTACCGAGAAACCGATGTTCGAGGGTGCAGGCTTGGACGAACCCATGGCCAAATTGTTGATTGTAGGTTGCGGGTATGTCGGCGAGGGAAGCGTGATCCGAGGCGGCGGGCGACGGCGAGCAGGAACAGCTCCGGGTGGGTGGTGGCGATGTTGAGCGGCAGTGTGAGGCGCAGACGGCGGGTTGAACTGCCTGGGCACGGCCTGCTCGGCTTCAACTACTAGCCGGAGGGCGCCAGGTTGAGGTTGCGTGGATGACGACATCGGGTATCGGCTTCAGCGTGATGGAGGAGGGCGGCTTGATGGGTGGGATGGGGTGGCGGACTTGAGGACGGGGTTTCAATGGCTGGAGAGGTAGTTTTTCAATGAGTACTAATGGGGAATCGACAGGTTGGGGAACATGTTTCGTCTGGGACGCGCTTGTTTTTGGCTTTTTGAACAGAAGATGGGACGCCTTGTTTGAAATTTGGGGAAAGTGCAAACTTTGCCCCTCTTAAATTCGGACCTACTGGGTCGGGGTAGGATGGTAATCCCTGGTGTCCCAAATAGTGGGCGGAGCGATTTGCCACGCTGCATGTGTGCTTAGGTGGCCATTGTGTATGAATGTTTTTGAGGCGGTTGCGTATGCCTAGATGAAGCTACAAACCTACCCCGGTTTAGACCTTGGACGCCGGGCCGGTAGGTTTCACGGGTCGGAGTTATTAGAAAGTAATTTCCTTGAACTACCAAACATTGGCCTCACGCTTTCAAGTAGTAGAGGCTCTTTTACGCTTCGCTCAAAATTTTGAAACACAAGCATTCACGCTTAGAGTACTTTTGAACTATAAGGATTGACCTAAATAGACAACATTATATTTGACCTTGTATGTTCAAAACCTCATTAAATTATCCGCTTCTTTGAAATTTTGACACTTGAAAATCCTATAACTACGATTATTTAGGAATGGAGGAGCTAATTTGAATCTATTTTGTACGACTACATATGCTATTATGTACAAAATCAGAGCAAAGATTGGTACCCCCATAGTTTAGGTATGGTTTACAAATGCCATGATATCAAATTCAAATAATTGAATGGACTTCATGTTGAATTCAATTTTATTAAACCACCTTAGGTTGAATACAAATGTATGCTAGTTCATATGTAGCTATTTATAAATGTCCATTGTGTAACTTTTGTATGTATAATGTGCTTTACACACAAAACATGAACTATACTCACGTTTATATTCGATTGCTCAAGCGATGCATTGTCTGGAGTTCAAAATACTAACTATGTGGATCAATTGTGTCAATAATAACATAGACATGCTCAAATTTGATAGAATCTAGATGTCCGATGGATCAATGACCGCCTTACGTGAATTGAAAATATCATGATCCCATCCTAATATTTGATACAATTTATATCTTTAATCAATGTAGAGCAGTCTTTACGTGTAGTTTCACTCTCCATCGGTGGTCTCTCACACATGCTCACACACTCTCACCCGAGGTGTCTTTCTCGCACATGCTCTAGATATAACCCTCCCTCCCTCTCGTAACCATTTACAACTGTTTTACTAACCTTTATCACAAGCACTCTTCCTCTCGCAAACATACACACGCACAATCCTCATCGACCCTTTCTATATACATGGACCTGCCTATGTGTCTCATGTACGCACATTATCTTTATGCCTGCCTCTCACGCATTATCTCACACCTCTCTTCCTAATCGAGTATGATTCTAAAGTAGCATTTTGTAGGATGCCCTTAAAGAAGGTTGATGATAGTAATATCGAGATAAAGGTTACCTTAGTCCAAGAACCTAGGGTTACTAATCCTAGCCGGCTTTGTTAGTGGACACAGAGTCCTTCACAATTCTGCTATCTTTGTCTTGTACGACTAGTCATCCATGGGTCTTCCTAAATTTGTCATGGGTCACCAATGTGGCGCAGAGACGGAACCAACGAAGGGCCTCACCCGACCTACTCGACCACGCTGTGACACGCCCCCGCCCACGCCTCATTATCTTCTCACACCCACACATACCAACACAAACACCAACACACGTAAAATTGTCCGGTGCCTCTATCCCCCCCTTGCATATACACACTCAAGGAATGGAATCTCTTGTCGACATCATATTAGTCTCTCTCTCTCTCTAGACCACTCTCATTTCTCGTGCATCTCTCCCACGCCCGTCGGCCCCTCTATCCATGCCTCTTGAATACGTAATACACACACATACCTCTCTAGGCCCCGCCAATGCATCAACTACATTCACACATGTTACATCACGCACCCCATTGATCTAAAAAGTCTTCATGTTTATTTCGCATACAACATTCCTTTTGAATAAAGTGTGCAAAAATTATTTTAGAGTTTCATATATACAACATTACAAGTTATATGGAGGAGTATTTAACGCTTAATTTGCATGGTGACAAGCCCACAATTTGTATATTTTTATTCTAGACTGAATTCTTCTATATATTTTTATATAGTTAGCTTGTCATATATCCCTTTATTGAAATTATCACACGTTAGTGGTTATTATGTCATCAATGGCTCACCGCATAACTTTGTATTTGCTCATGACATCTGAAGGATCAGCTAAACGCTCCACGTGGACCTCTAGTGTTGCATCGATTATCTCACTAACATCGTGCCCAACCGTCAATTTGTATCTACTCTACATCTACACTATTATAAAATACATAAAATACACTCTTATAAAAAACAGAGTTGGTGATGATGGTGTG
This sequence comes from Aegilops longissima, assembly GCA_021605205.1. Classification (NCBI taxonomy): domain Eukaryota; kingdom Viridiplantae; phylum Streptophyta; class Magnoliopsida; order Poales; family Poaceae; genus Aegilops; species Aegilops longissima. Next base: position 25,739 of record JAHIAM010007202.1, read on the forward strand.
CCTGCCATCCCAAGAATATAGGTCATCCGATTTATATCTGACGATAGGAAAGAAACTATGGCAATTTTGCAAAAAGGTATCCACACACCTCTCCACATTTGCAAATAAGGCCTTCCTCGCTCATCCTTTTCTCTCACAAGATAAACAAGTCATACAAATGCATCTTGATGTTACGTGCAACGATGGGCATCTTGCTTGTAAGAATGAAAACAAACGACAAAGAAATATTTTGACGGTGGTCAAGTCATGACCACAGGCACAGCGGACAAGGTGGCCTTGTATTGGTATGCCGAGCCGCCTGCTTTAACACACGTGAGCTGGTGTGGTGATTATACACACACGCACGCATGCACACGAACTCCATCCACGCAACACTCACACAAACACATGCACCCACGCACGACGCAACACTCACACGCACACACGCAGCCACGCACGCCGCAACACTCACACACACACACGCACGCATGCATGCACACCAAGACACCACACAACCAACACACACTCACGCCAAGTGCTCAACCTACACGCATGCGCACACATCAGCCCCGATGCATACATACACAACCAGGTGATTCTCGCACGGGTTGGAGCCTTGTCGCGAGCACGTGAATTTGTGTTTATCTGACCTTTTCCCATGCGAATCGGTGGGACCCACAAGGAACGTGGTCAATTTAACTAGTCAACATGGCGCCCACGACTATTTGGCCGCCAATAGAGTGCAATCCGATGAACTGTGAGCAAGTGACGGATAATCACCGCAAAACGTATATAGTGACCGAATCAGCTTATTCTGAAGTTCGTGACCGATACGCTTTTCTCTCAGAGGCCCTCCAAAACTACATCTCTACACGCTCGCATGTTACATCTAACAACTATGCAATACATCACTACTACTACACTCTAACACAATAAATCATATTTGTTTTAGTTTTACTAGATATCATATTGTTACTTATAATTATTCAGTTTGCATACATTAAAATTGCCTTTGAAATGTATGGCAAATTATCTACCGTAGGAAAATCCCGCCTTTCCTGTTTAATCGGGTTTGTATCGATGGATCGTATGTAAACAGCAAAACTATAGTACTATACAGATAAGTGACAGTTCATCAATCGTCAGGTCATCTACTCCTCCGTCAGAAGAGTGAGCGCCGCTTTATAAATCTTCTAGTCCCGTCACGACATGTGGGACATCAAGCTACCGGTCCACGTACATACCGAATACAAGCAGGTAGCGGGTGAAGCACCCTACCATGGCGCCGGCGTAGTAATGAGCAATGAGGCATGAAATCACAAAGTTGCACCTTCGAAAGTTGAGGATGAAGAAATAATGCTAAAAAGAAGTTGAGGCACGAAGCCATCATTTCACCTGCTGCTGAATCCGCTTCCTCATCTTCTTCAACTTAACCACGGTTGCTTCCGCCGTTGTTCTACCTCATGTGGGACGTGGATCAGCTTGGTAAAGCATCGACACGGGACTGTAAATAGTTAAAACCGCCAGACAACGCCTCCCAAAAATAAGAAACCTCCCCGCCATCCGCTGCAAAATCACCTCCTTTTACTAATCTTGATTCTATAATTTTTAGATCAATATAATTGAGATTTGTATAGATAGCACACAGGAGCAAAACCAAGTGGTATGGTTAAGGGCATCCACAATGTGTAGCCAAATGTGAAAATAGCTTTTGGCATCATGGGAACCATTAGGACGTGTTGCTAAAGCCAAAAGATGGAACCGCTCCTCGATTGATTGATTGATTGAAGGAATAGAAAATGCAATGTCTCTCCTCTTTCTCCCATGCTTGGACGCATGTAGTACAATATAGAGCATGAGTCTACTCCCCTATCTCTTCTATCACAAATCACAAAGCGGTGAGGCGCCAAATCACAAAACACGGACGAAGCAACTATCATTTCACTTTTGATGACTCCGCCTCCATCGCCTTCTTCGAAACCATCTCACCGCACTAGTACTCCTAGTAGTAGTACTAGTAAAGGACTTCTCGGATGCAAATAAGGCGTTGTCTCTTATGGCTAAGACTTCATGTATCCACTTACCGTGGTCTCCTCAATGGCGTTCTCCGTCGAACGCATCACAAACCACAAAAGTCGCCGACGCCACCGAATGGGCAAGGAATTCAAATATAGTTACTACCTCCATTTTTTGTACACAAGGCCAGATATCAAAATTACAATTTGCAAAGGGCCACTAACACTAATCGAGGCAAAATTGATGGGGTTAGCAACCAAGGACATTAATATCCCCGCATGCATGCGGAAGTGAGAAGGTTCGCTTGCATGGCGCTGCATTAATCACAATGAGGAGTGAGATGGTTAGCTCTTGGTCTTTCGAGAAAAAATACGATTAATTGACACGTGAAACGAGGATTTGTATTGATTAAATCCCGAAGGAAAACTCCCGCCTTTTTTTAACACTAGTACTCTAGTAATGCACGCATTTATCCTGTTTGGGTCAGGCCTTGCATTGCCAAATTCGCCACATTTTTGCCAAGCTTGCCTAAAGTTTTCAAATGAGAAGGAGGTACATTAAGACGGGGTTGTCGCGTCGCACCGCACTCACACGATCATCGCTGCATGTCGCGGGCAAGACCTCACACAGCCGCCCTCGACGCTGCAAACCCTACCAAGGAACGCACCTCATCGACACGGTTGTCGCATGTGAACAAACCAAACTCAGCCATCCTATCGCTGACACATAATTTTCGCTCATAGAGTATGTTTATCCAACCGCATGTTGGGGAGTATCCGACGCCCGCAAGCGGTGGTCTGTTGGAAAAAGAAGAGGTGAGGAAGGAAAGAAGGGTTAGGAGAGAGGATATTCATCCAACCGCCCGAAATGGTAGATCGACCCAAGTCGCGACTTGCATAACAAATAGTATGTTTACACAGCAAAAGATCCATAAGAACAACATAAAGAAAACTATCATCGTCATGGAAAGAGACGGCCTCGTCGTTTGGCCACCGGGCGAACCAGCCATCGCCGACGATGTGTGTCTCGCACCGTGGTTGCCCTGGGCCTCCAGCCTACTGCCTGCGGAGCGCGGCGGGCGCCTCGCGATGGAGACACAACCCGATTCAAGTCGAGGACGTCCGGTTCCGCCTGCAGAGGGCTCATGGCAGCGGCATCCGCTGCTCCTGCCGAGTCGAGCCTCCGCCGCCGCCTCAAGTCCAGACTTCCGTTCCGCCGTAGGAGGGCGGCCGGCGAGAGCAGCATCCGTGAGCTCTCGGCCGAAGTCGAGCCTTCCGCCTCGGTTCATGTCCAGGATGTCCGGTTCCGCCCGTGGAGGGCCTCGGCGGCAGCGTATCCATGCGCTCCGCCTCGTTGAGCCTCCGCCTGCTCACATCCACGACATCCGGGCTACCGCAGGAGAGCCTCGGCGGCAGCGGCATGCGCGCGCCCGCCGCACTTTCAGGAATTTGATTGACTTGTTGCAGTCTTGCGCCGGTTTCTCAAGAATAGCAACGGGTGCTCTTGATAAGAGAGATCTTCTTGAAGGTCAATTCCTTCGTTGATAGTGCGCTCAGAGTCTTGAAGCACTTGCGGTTATGACACGTGAAACACATCGCACGCTCGCGAGTTGGACGGAAGCTCGTTGATAGGCGAGATCGCCTTTTGCCAATGATCTTGAAAGGACCCACGATCTAGGGGCAAGCTTCCTTTGATACCGGGTTGACGAGTGCCTTTCATTGAGAGACGCGAGGTAGACATGGTCTCCGATTTCAAAAGCCACATCACGGTGCTTATCATCATAATAGTTTTCCGCGCGATTGCGCTTTGAGATTCTCACGAATGACTTTGCACATTTCTTCGCTTCGGATCAAGTCATTGCCAAGAAGTTGGCGCTCACCTGTCTCGACCAATTGAGAGGAGTACGCACTTTCGCCATAGAGAATTTCGAATGGGGCCTTGCCCGAACTCGCTTGGAAGCTGTTGTTGTAGGAGAACTCGCATATGGAAGACAGTCTTCCCACTTCATACCAAGGAAATGACACAAGCCCCGAGCATATCTTCAAGGATTTGATTTACTCGCCGACTTGGCCACTTGTTTGAGGATGGAAAGCTGTGCTGAAACGAATGTTGGTGCCCATGGCCTTCCAAAAGAATCCCTAACTTGGAGGTAAAGATGCTGCCACGGTCTCAAGAGATCACTTGTGGAATGCCGCCCAAGGAGACAATTCGATGTGTATAGCTCGCCAACCGAGCTGCTGTGATAGATTCTTTGATAGGAAGAAAATGAGCCACTTTAGTGAGCTTGTCAATGACAACGAAGATAGCATCATTTCCACGCTTGACTTTGGAAACCAGGACGAAGTCCATTTCAATATGATCAAACTTCCATTCGAATAGCAAGAGGTTGAAGGAGACCAGCTGGTCTTTGGTGTTCTGCTTTCACTCTTCCGCAGACATCACACTCATTCACGAATTGAGCAATTTCGCTTCATTCGAGTCCACCAATACGATCGCTTGAGATCATGGTACATCTTCGCATTTCCGGATGAATGGATAGAAGCGAATTGTGAGCCTCGCTCATAATGACTTTACGAGATCACCCTTAGGAACCACAATCCGTCCTCAAGAAAAGAGTATCTTTGTCATCAATGTGGAAGCACTTGTATTTGAAATGCCCTTGTCGATACCACGCCTCACCTTTTTCACCATGGCATCCAGGAGTTGAGCCTCACGAATCTGATCTTCCAAAGTAGGAGAGACTATGAGGTTGGCAAGAAAGCCTTGAGGAACAACTTGAAGATTCAGCTATGGAAAGCTTCACAGAGATCCGTTGGAAGGGCTTGAGGATTAAACTGCTGCAGTAAGCCTTCCGCTCAAAGCATCTCGCAATGACATTGGCCTTGCCCGAGTATATTCAATACTTGGGTTGTACTCTTGAATCATTTCACCCATCGAGTTTGCCCGAGGTTGAGGTTGGGTTGAGTGAAGATATACTTGAGACTCTTCCGATCGGTGAAAATGTCCACTTTCCTTCCCAACAAGAGATGTCTCCATGTTATCAATGCATGGACAACTCGCCGCCAACTCAAGATCGTGAGGGGTAGTTCTTTTCGTGGGCTTCAATTGACGAGAGGTATAGGCCACAACTCTCTTCTCTTGCATTAACACAAAGACCGAGACCTTGAAGAGAAGCATCACGAAAACTTCAAATGGCTTGGATTCATCAGAGGAGTCAAGACAGAGCTGTGACGAGTTTCTCTTTGAGAGTATTGAAAGCAACATCACACTCGTGGAGACCGTAATACTTCACATGCTTCGAGGAGGTTGGAAAGAGGCTTTGCAATCTTGGAGAAATTCTCAACGAATCTTCGCAATAGCTTGCAAGACCAAGAAAATCATGGAGTTGCTTGACATTCGAGGAGGTTCCCAATTCACAATTGGACACCTTCTCGATTAATAAAGGATGCCCTTGGCGGAGATGATATGACCAAGGTAAAGCACTTCATCAAGCCAAAATTCACATTTGGAGAACTTAGCATAGAATTGATGCTCTCTGAGCTTGTCTAGCACCAATCGCAAATGTTTGGGATGATCCTTCTTATTCTTGGAGAAGACCAAAATATCATCAAGATAGACCAAGACGAATTCATTGGTGTAGGGGTTGAATATGAAGTTCATCATCCGAGAGAATGTTGGAGGAGCATTGTCAAGGCCGAAAGACATGATCAGATATTCATAAGAACCAAAGCTTGTTCTAATGCTGTCTTGGGAATATCTTGTTCACGAATGCGAATCTGATGATAACCCATATGAAGGTCAAGCTTGAGAACACTTTAGCACCTTTGAGTTGCTCAAAAGCTCATTGATGTTGGGAAGTGGATACTTGTTCTTGATTGTCTTCTTATTTAATGGACGGTAATAGACGAAAGTCGGTCCGCGCCATCCTTCTTCCGACAAAAAGAACACCACAACCCCAAGGAGATGAACTCGTCCGATCAAACCCAGACGCTCTTGTTCATCGAGCTGCTTCTTCAATTCCTTCAGCTCATCAGTCCAAGCTTGTAAGGACGCTTGCAAACGGGTTCAAAGGCTGTGCTCAAGATCGATAACGAACTCAATCGGCCGATGAGGAGGCATTCCCAAGCTCTTCCGAAAGACATCTTGGTACTCACAAACGATCGAATCGAGAGATAGCATCCAATTCGCCTTCTCATTGAGAGAAAACAACCAATGGTTTCATCACGAGCGCATAGATGATCACATCATTAGAAGAGTGAGTCAATTGATTTCCGGCAGCACAATCAAGCTGAGCTTTGTGCTGAGAAAGCCACCATCCCGAGAATAAGATCAATATCCGAGTCTCCAAGGACAATTGGTTTAGCCAGAAATCTATAGTCGCCATCTTGATACCGACATTTGGAACCATCATGCTAGAGCTCAAACGCTTAGCCGGAGAAATAACTTGCAATGCTTTAGGTAATTCCTCCGTCAAAATTGTGCTTCATGCAAAAGGATATGACATGAAAGAATGCGATGCACCAAAGATCAAATAAGACTTTTGCAGAATATCATTAATCGAGATTACCCATTATCACATCAAGAGATTCCTCCGCTTGAGCTGCATTCATCATATTGACCTTGGCATGCTTTGGATTATGCTTGACCACCGCATTGCTGAAAGATTTCACAGGAGGAGGAGGCGGAAGGCGCTCTGGTTGAAGCACTTGTTCGCATAGTGGCCTTTCACGACATTTGTTGCAAGTCACCTCGAGAGCGGACGGTGGTAAGGAGCACTTGACCTTGGAGCTTGAGAATTAGACTTCTTCCGATAGCCTGGTTGGGGTGGGAAGATCCACGGCCACCTGAGTTCTTCCCGATAAGGCCGACGGAACGGAGGAGGAGGAAGATAGAACTTCGCGCTTAGCTGCCACTTGAGAGGAAGAAGAAGACTGAATGCATCCCGATTCTCTTCTTAGAAGCCTCACATTTGAGCTGGAAGCTTCTTGCTTGAGTGCCATGTTGTAGAATTCATCATACTTTTCTCGCTCAAAAGCACAAGAGCTAATTGCAGATCTTCTCTCGCACCACCTCTCAATTGATAGATCATACTCTTTTCATCACGGACGCCTTGCTTAGCAAAGCAAGCAAGTCTCGAACTGGATGTTGTATTGATACACGACATGTTGCCTTGCTTGAGATTATGGAACTCCTCACACTTGCTCTCAACAACACTTTTCGAATGTGGTGAGCTCAAGTCTCGCATGAACTCATCCCAAGTAATGACACGACCTCCTCTCGAATCTTTGTATTGCTGGTACCACTCAAGAGCTTGGTCCTTGAGTTGAAACGATGCAAACTTGACAAAGTCCTCGTGTCCGACATTGCTACATTCAAAATGCTTGCAGATGTCCACAAGCCAATCGTCACGCTCGTGGCCTCGACACGTAAACCGAAAGACTTCGCTGATTAGCGAGGAACTGATTGAGAGTAGCAAAGTGCGGCTGGTTGTTGCCTTGACCTTGATTTCCTTGACTGCCTTTGCCTTGAGTACGCTTGCAAGAGCTGCAAAATCATCTCGAGCATTGGCATTGGTGGCTGCCATGATAGTTGCCATGCCTCCGGAGGCGGAGGTGGAGGTGGAGGGTTCGACCGATTCCCATCATCACGATCCGGATTCGACGCTACGGAGCCATCCTCAAGAGGTGACATCCGTTAGCACTTTGATAGACAAATAATCAAGTTGAAATCAACGGATAGAAATTGCAACATATAGTCTTCACAATAAAATTCGAACAAGGATGAACGAATGAATTCCAAAAGCTAACATCACACGCCCATTAAGGTGAGAAGCCACTTGATTAAAGGTTGATGAAAAAAATAACAAGGTACGATCGAACAAATAAGTGGTAAGGATTACCCAATCACGAACCAAATATTCAAGGGAAGAAATGCTAGAGCTACTTGAATCCCATTTATAAACTCCCAAACTTTCTGGTTATGCAATCTGGTGTTGGGGATAGGGACACAAAATATATCACCCAAACTAACAATACCTAGATCCACATGTATCCATCCGCAACACATAACCAAGAAACCTTCGAAATCGTGACCTCGACCTTCAAAAGCATCCGTTATAGAAGTCATGGCAATACTCCCGAGCTCGCCCAAGATCGGGTTATCGGGTTATCTCACCAACAACTGCACAAAAGAGATTTCATGTCGGTAAAACTCGTATTCCAGAATCGCAACGATAAAATTGTGACGACAACACCTCGGAGCTCAACTCCCGGACACCGCCACAACCCCTAAATGTCGAGGCACCAAGAACAATGTTCTCGCCACAAAACCATCGAACGATTCCAAGATACCCGTGATCCTAAAAAAATTTAGTGAAATTTGAGGAGAGGAGAGTCAAAACTTCACGCCAGAGACCTCACCAGAGCGATAAGGGACCGGGAGTAAAAAGAATCCTACATCCGATATATATAATCCTAAGACTCAAAACATTTTTCGCTCTAGACTCAACAACGCCAAAGAAACAATCAAGTAGGGGGCCTTAAGTCGGAAGGCTCGATTACCAACTTGTTACGCCTCGATGCGCTATATCTCCCACGGTCGAAGCACGACTTAGAGGCATAACCGCATTGAAAGCAATGTCGCAAGTGAGGTAATCTTCACACAACCCATGTAATACATAAGGGAAAAAGATACATAGATGGCTTACAGTCGCCACTTCACACAATACATAAATAAACATCCATCATTCAGGTTACACTCAAGGTCTGACTACGGAACCAAAATAAAAGAAGATACCCAAATGCTACACGATCCCCGATCGTCCCAATCGGGCACCACTACGATCATCAGAAAG
>JAHIAM010007203.1:0-66241 GCA_021605205.1 Aegilops longissima
CTTGTCGTCAACCTTTTTAGGAAAGCCTCAAATCTGTGGAAAATAGCATACAACCCATCTACCATTATTTCTAATAATTTACAGCCCATTTTCTAATTCTTAAGGTTTTTGGAGCCCATATTCTTTTTGTTAGCATTACAGCCCATATTGTGTACGGTTAAAAAATTATATGAAATTTTGCATATTTGGTGCGGTCCAAACTGTTTTTAATCCTGAAATTTGACTCACATTCAAAGTGATTTTTAAAATAAATGTATATCAACATAAAATCAACAAATTCTCCATGCATAAAATTAATGTAATTTAAAATCTTGATATGAAAAAAAGATATTTGAAACTAATTGCGGTTTGATGGGTTTTAAAAATGTACAACCCATTTCTCATTCTTGATGGGCCATTTTCTCGGCCAGCCAGAATAAGCTCTCCTCGTCTTGAAAGATTTGCAGCCAACAGGCACGACAAAGCGACTTACTTGGCAAATCACAAAAAACTGGCTGTGGCTGTGGACCCGGTATCGGCCTCTCAGCGTCTGATATTCTTCCGATGGAAGTCGTTCCTTGACCACGTTGACCACTTGGCGCGGAGAAGCACCATGGCGGTGGGCGATGGCGAGGCTTAGGAAGGGGCGGCGGGCAGGGGAAAGGCGTGGCGGTGGAAGCCCCAGAAAGGAGTATGAGGTTCCTTGGTTTGGCTGCGGTGTGAAATTTGTCGTCATGCGCGAGGCACTGGCAGTGATGGGAATAGTAGAGGCGGTGATGCCTTTGCGGCAACCTGGCCCGACCACGAGAGGCGGGAGCATGCGACACGGCCAAGCCTTTGCTGGTGGTGGAGCAAGAAGATCGAGAGGTTGAAGAAGCACTACGGCCGTTGGATGGACATCGTCACGGTCCTTTGGAGCTAGAATCGTTCATATTGACTAAGTTGACAAAGCCCTTCGTCCCGTCAACTTAGTAGGCCCTAAGTCAGCCTCCACCAAGGTGGGTCCCAACTAGCAGGGAAGTATTCATTTTTGTGCGTAATAAGGAGGCACTTCCGGTGGGTCGGTGACAATGAGAGAGCGTTTTTTAGCGAAATCGGTGGCCTGTCCGGTGGGTCCCAATGATCGAAATGATTTTTCACAAAATCTGGTGGCCCGTCTGGTGGGTCCCATTTGTCAGTGGAGGAATAATGATTTTCAGCGTAATAAGGAGGCACTTCCTTGCGGCTGCCGTGGACCCGGTATCGGCCTCTCCCGTCTGATACTCTTCGATGGAAGTCGATCGTTGACCACATTGACCACGCCGCGCCGAGCACCACGGAGGTGGGCGATGGCGAGAGCCTAGGAAGGGGCGACACGGGCGGGCGAGGCAGCGATGGATGCCCGCGAGAAGAGTATGGCGTTCAACTTTGGTTAATTTGCGGTGTGAGGCAGGTATCGCCCGTAGAATAACAGGGGTGTGGGTGAGTGGAGGGATGGCCTGGCGGTGGTGGGAGTAGTATGGGGCGGTGAGGCCTCCATGTATGCCTGACCCGACCCGGGAGGGAAGGAAGCGAGCGACACAATGACCGTGTTGCTTTGGTAATTTGGAGCAAGAAGACGGAGGTTGAAGAAGCACTATTGCCGTTGGATGGACATCATACGGTCACTAGAGTATTGACTAAGTTGACAAAGCCCTCTGTCCCCGTCAACTTAGTAGGCCCTAAGTCAACCCAACAATATGGTGGGTCCCGGCTAGCGAGGGGTATTTATTTTTTGGGCGTAATAAGGAGGCACTTCCTTGCGTGCGAAGATATAGCTGGTGGGTCCGACCTTTCGATTAGAGGCGTTTTTTTCGCGAAATCTGAGGCCCTTCTGTGGGTCCTAGCTGTCGGTGGAGAATCATTATTTTGCCCCTAATAAGGAGGCATTTCCTTGCGTGCGGCCGTGGACCCAGTGTCGGCCTCTCCGTACAGCCCACTTCCGATGGATGTCGTTCATTGACCACGTTGACCAGGCGCGCCGAGAGCACAGGCGGTGGATGGCGACGAGGCCTAGGAAGGAATGACGGAGCCGGGGAATACTCGGCGGTTGTTTCCCATGCGGAGGAGTACAAGGTTTCTTGGTTTGTCTGCCGTCGCGGAGAATAACAACATGTGTGGATGAGTAGAGGATGGCTAGGCCAGCGATGGGAATGCGGTGGGGCCGTGAGGCTCTTGGCAGCATCGCCGGGCTTGGGAGGAGGGAAGCGAGCAGTCCGCCGACACTTGTTTGGCGGTGGTGGAGCATGAAGGCAGAGATTGAAGAAACACGACAACCGTTGGATGGACATCCAACGATTCTTTGCTCTCGTGTGTTCACTAAGTTGACGGAGCGTTGCGTGTCGTCAACCTTATTTTATGAAAGCATCTGCGTCAACCTGTAGTAAGCGCACAAGTCAGCCTCAAATCTGTGAAAACAACATACATCCCATCGCCATTATTTCTAATAATGTACAACCCATTGCTAATTCTTAAGAATTTTTTGGAGCCCATCTTCTTTTGTGAGCATTACACCCCATATTGTAGCCACGGTTAAAAAGTATCTGAAATTTTGCATATTTGGTGCGGTCAACTATTTTTAATCCGAAATATCGATTCACATTCAAACTATTTTGAAAAATAATTTATATAAATATAAAATCCAAATAATTGTCCACGCATAAAATCAATTGAATTTAAGATCTTGTAATGAAAAAAATTGAAACTAATTCCCGGTTTAATGTGTTTTAAAATCTACAGACCCATTTACGGGCAAACCGAATGAAACTCTCCTCGTCTTGAAAGATTTGCAGCCCAATGAGAACCGATAAAACAAGTAGGCCTTGTTTGGGTATTTTTTAAAAAAAATAGAACTGGGCTAGCCATTTCAGCAAGAAAAAAACACAACTGGGCTCATGATGTGGTAAACATAAATAAAACCACTGGCTAGGCGGGCCACTGACCCCCTTACAGCCCGTTGTTACCCTGATCGCCGCTAAAACTAGTATAAATAACGCTGCTTGTTCCTCAAAAAAAATTGCGCGACTTCTTTGGGTCCACAGTGTCGGCCGCTCGTGAGTGTAATTCTCGTTTATTGACTCGTTGATAATGGCGTGAGCCCCGGTTGTCAAACCATTAGGAGGAACCATATTTTTGGGCTTGTACTATAGAGGCACTTGCTTGCGTCTTGCCATGGGCTGGTGGGTCCCTTGTCATCCTCTCCACGTCTGATCATCTCCTTGTTCCTCTCGGTTGTTGGGCGTTGACAATGCAAGAGGCGGCGCACCATGCAGCGCAAGGCGAACCAAGGCCGCAAAGGCGGAGGGCAACGATGAGGCCTCGGGCCGGAGCGAGCAGAGGCCGTTGAACATCGCCGGTCGATCGCGGCGGATGGGAATCTGAGGTTGGCTGGCTCGGGCGGAGTGCGTGTTGGGGCTGATGTCGCGGAGAATAACGGGACATGTGGGGAATAGAGGAGGGACTGGCCAGCGTTGGAGAATGCGTATGGTAGGGCAGCGGGCGCTTGACCAACCATGGGAGGTGGGGCGGCGGGCCGGCATGGGGTGGTTTGGTTTGGGCGGTTTGGAAGAAGAAGACAAGAGATAGAAGATACCACGACGGATGTTGGATGTCGATCCAACGGCTGGTAAGCGAAATCGTTTGTTGGTGGCTAGTAAGTCGACACCACCTTGGATAGGTTATTTCCTCGCGGGTCCCAAATGTCGAATCCAAATCTGTCAAGGTCATGCAGCCTTTCCTATTAAATTTACAGCCCATTTGATGTGCTAGTTCGAAATAAGTTTGTGGGTCTTTGGTGGGGCTAATCACTTGGCTTCTATAATGCCAGTGAGCTCAAGCAACGGCGAGTGATGTTATTTCCCTTGGTTGGGATTTGTTACAATATTTCACTCTAAATTAAGCGAATGGCAAGCCATTTTCCTTGTTTCAAAGAAAATATGCCATCACAGCCCGAGTTGAAAAGGGCAGGAACATCTAACTCCAGCTTACAAATTGTACAAAAGCACGAGGGTTAATTATTCATCAGGTTTGCAAAAAAAACCTAGATTGAAAAGGGCAACAACATCTAACTCGGCACTATTTTTGGCAGTCACGAGTCAAATGGATCGGTCGAGTCCATAGAATGAACATCTGGGTCGTAAAATTTCTTTGGATTATGACCACAATATGTTGTAAATAGAAGCCCGACACGTTCGAAGCTCTTTTGCCCACCTAAAACTCCTTTTTTGCTCTTGACATACCCATCCGTCAAAACCATGCTCTTTGATAAACTTAAGCACGATGGACAATAGTAACCTCACATTGGCGGGAAGAATGTGACAAATCTTGTGTTTGCACGGTTGGCTACATATCGTTCTAGCGTTATTGTCTTAAATCGAATCTCATGAAGTGAGAAAATCTCGATGCTTACGAATCCACCGATTGGTGATCGTCCATTTGCATCATGCTTTTATATCGATATTTATTGCATTATGGGCTGTTATTACGTTATGTCACAATACTTATGCCTATTCTCTCTTATTTTACAAGGTTTACATAAGGAGGAGAATGCGGCAGCTGGAATTTTGGTGGAAAAGGAGCAAATATTAGAGACCTATTGCACAACTCCAAAAGTCTTGAAACTCCACGGAATATCTTACAATAAATAATAAAAATCCTTGCCAAAGATGAAGGCCGGGTGGACCCACTGTCCCACGAGGGTGGGGCGCCCTACCCCCAGGCGCGCCTCCCTACCTCGTGGGCCCCTGATGGCCCTCGATGCCCATCTTCGCTATATGAGGTCTTTCGTGAGAAAAAATCAGAAGCAACCTTTGGGATGGAACTCGCAGCCACAGGCGGAACCTTGGTGGAACCAATCTAGGGCTCCGTGAGCTGTTCTGAGGGTCACTTCCCTCGGGAGGAAATCATCGTCATCCCAGCGCTCCTCTCATCGGGGAGGAAATCTCCATCAACATCTTCACCGGCACCATCTCCTCTCAAAACCCTAGTTCATCTCTTGTATCCAATTCTTGTCTCCAAGTCCGGGATTGGTACTAGTAGGTTGCTAGTAGTGTTGATTACTCCTTGTAGTTGATGCTAGTTGGTTTATTTGGTGGAAGATCATATGTTCAGATCCTTTATGCATATTAATACCCTCGATTATGAACATGAATATGCTTTGTGAGTAATTACGTTTGTTCACGAGGACATGGGAGAAGTCTTGCTATTAGTAGTCATGTGAATTTGGTATTAGATTCGATATTTTGATGAGATGTATGTTGTCTAGCCTCTAGTGGTGTTATGTGAGCGTCGACTACATAACACTTCACCATTATTTGGGCCTAGAGGAAGGCATTGGGAAGTAATAAGTAGATGATGGGTTGCTAGAGTGATGAAGCTTAAACCCTAGTTTATGTGTTGCCGTAAGGGCTGATTTGGATCCATATGTTTCATGCTATGGTTAGGTTTACCTTAATACTTTTGTTGTAGTTGCGGATGCTTGCAATAGAGGTTAATCATAAGTGGGATGTTTGTTCAAGTAAGAACAGCACCCAAGCACGGTCCACCCACATATCAAATTATCAAAGTACCGAAGCGAATCATATGAGCGTGATGAAAACTAGCTTGCGATATTCCCATGTGTCCTCGGGGCGCTTTTCCTATTATAAGAGTTTGTCCAGGCTTGTCCTTTGCTACAAAAAGATTGGGCCACCTTGCTGCACTTTATTTACTTTTGTTACTTGTTGCTCGTTACAAATTATCCTATCACAAAACTATCTGTTACCACTTATTTGATACTTGCAGAGAATACCTTGCTGAAAACCGCTTATCATTTCATACGCTCCTCGTTGGGTTCGACACTCTTATCGAAAGGACTACGATAGATCCCCTATACTTGTGGGTCATCAAGACTCTTTTGGCGCCGTTTCGGGGGTGAAGCGCCTTTGGTAGGTGGAATTTGGTAAGGAAAATTTATATAGTGTGCTGAAATTTCTTGTCACTTGTTACTATGGAAAGTAATCCTCTGAGGGCTTGTTAGGGTATCTTCACCCGACCAGTGAAAAAAAGTTGCTCCTCAACCTAATGAACCTACTGAAAATGAATATGAAAATATTCCTTTGAATTTCCTTGGTATGATGGAAAAACTGCTAGCTAATCCTTTTGTAGGAGATGGAACAAAGCATCTGATGAGCACCTAATATATGTGGATGAAGTTTGTGGACTATTTAAGCTTGCGGTATACCCGATGATGTTGTTAAGAAGAAGGTCTTCCTTTATCTTTGAAGGAGATGCATTGACATGGTATAGGCTATGTGATGATACGAGATCATGGAACTATAAAAGATTGAAATTGGAATTTCATCAAAAGTATTATCCTATGCATCTTGTTCATCGTGATCGCAATTATATATATAATTTTGGCCTCATGAAGGAGAAAGCATCGCTCAAGCTTGGGGAGGCTTAAATCAATGTTATATTCATGCCCCAATCATGAGCTCCCAAGAGAAACAATTATTCAAAATCTTTATGCTCGGCTTTCGAAAACAATCGCACCATGCTCGATACTTCTTGTCTTGGCTCTTTTATGATGAAGACTATTGAATTTAAATGGGATTTATTGGATAGAATTAAGCATAACTCTGAAGATTGGGACCTCGGCGAAGGTAAGGAGTCAGGTATGACACCTAAGTTTGATTGTGTTAAATCTTTTATGGATACCAATATTTTCCGTAAGTTTAGCACTAAATATGGACTTGACTCTGAGATAGTAGCTTCTTTCTGTGAATCTTTTGCTACTTATGTTGATCTCCCCAAGGAGAAGTGGTTTAAATATCATCCTCCCATAGAAGTAAAAGTAGCTGCACCTATTAAAGTTGAAGAAAAGACTGTCACTTATAATGATCCTATTGTTCCTACCTCTTATGTTGAGAAACCACCTTTCCCTGTTAGAATAAAGGATCATGCTAAAGCTTCAACTGTGGTTCGTAAAAGCAATATTAGAACTTATACACCTCTGAGCAAGTTAAAGTAGAACCTAATATTGCTATTGTTAAAGATCTCTTGTCGATAATATTGATGGGCATGTTATTCAATTCTGTGGTGAATCTGCTAGAATTGCTAAACCTGGCGCTAAAGATAAACATAGACCTGTGGTAGGCGTGCCTGTTATTTCTGTTAAAATAGGAGATCATTGTTATCATGGCTTATGTGATATGGGTGCTAGTGCTAGTGTTATACCTATTACCTTATATGAAGAAATTAAGCATGAAATTGCACCGCTGAAATAGAAGATATTGATGTTACAATTAAACTTGCCAATAGAGATACTATATCACCATGGGAATTGTTAGAGATGTTGAAGTCTTGTGTGGGAAAACTAAATATCCTGCTGATTTTCTTGTTCTTGGTTCCCCACAAGATAGCTTTTGTCCCATTATATTTGGTAGACCCTTCTTGAATCTTGTCAATGCTAAGATAGATTGCAAAAAGAATGTTGTTACTATTGGCTTGGATGATATGATTCATGAGTTTAATTTCTCTAAATTTAGTAAACAACACCGTGAAGAAGAATTGCCTAGTAAGGATGAAATTATTGGTCTTGCTTCTATTGCCGTACCTCCTAGTGATCCTCTAGAACATTATTTGCTAGACCATGAAAATGATATGTTTATGAATGAAAGAAGGAAATAGATGAAGTATTCTTTAAGCAGGAACCTATTACGAAACATAATTTGCTGTTGAAATCCTAGGGATCCTCCTCCACCCAAGGGTGATCCGTGTTTGAGCTTAAACCGTTGCTGATAATCTTAAATATGCTTATCTTGATGAAAAGAAAATATATCCTGTTATTATTAGTGCTAACCTTTGGAGCATGAAGAAGAGATTATTGAAAACTACGAAGAAGCACCGTGCTGCTATTGGATATACTCTTGATGATCTTAAGGGCATTAGTCCTCTATGTCAACATAAAATAAATTTGGAAGAAGATGCCAAACCGGTTCGTGATCATCAATGAAGGCTTAATCCTAAGATGAAAGAAGTGGTAAGAAAAGAAATACTAAAGCTTTTGGAGCAGGTATAATTTATCCGTTCTTTGATAGTCGATTGGGTAAGTCCTGTTCATTGTGTCCCTAAGAAGGGAGGTATTCTTGTTGTTCCTAATGATAAAGATGAATTGATCCATAAAGAATTATTACAGGTTATAGGATGGTAATTGATTTCGCAAATTAAATAAAGCTACTAAGAAAGATCATTACCCTTACCTTTTATTGATCAAATGCTAGAAAGATTATGCAAACATACACATTATTGCTTTCTAGATGGTTATTCGGTTTCTCTCAAATACAGTAATGGCTAAGGATCAATCAAAGACTACTTTTACATGCCCTTTTGGTACTTTTGCTTATAGGCGTATGCCTTTTGGTTTATGTAATGCACTGCTACCTTTCAAAGATGCATGATGGCTATATTCTCTGACTTTTGTGAAAAGATTTGTGAGGTTTTCATGGACGACTTTTTCGTCTATGGATCCTCTTTTGATGATTGCTTGAGCAATCTTGATCGAGTTTTGCAGAGATGTGAAGAAACTAATCTTGTCTTGAATTGGGAAAAGTGCCACTTTATGGTTAATGAAGGTATTGTCTTGGGGCATAAAGTTTCTGAAAGAGGTATTGAAGTTGATAAAGCCAAGGTTGATGCTATTGAAAAGATGCCATGTCCCAAGGACATCAAAGGTATAAGAAGTTTCCTTGGTCACGCGGATTTTATAGGAGGTTCATTAAGGACTTCTCAAAAATTTCTCGGCCTCTGACTAATTTATTACAAAAGATATACCATTTGTCTTTGATGATGATTGTGTAGAAGCATTTGAAATACTTAAGAAAGCATTGATCTCTGCACCTATTGTTCAGCCACACTGATTGGAATTTACCCTTTGAAATTATGTGTGATGCTAGTGATTATGTTGTAGGTGTTGTTCTAGGGCAAAGAGTTGATAAGAAATTAAATGTTATCCATTATGCTAGTAAGACTCTAGACAATGCTCAAAGAAACTATGCTACTCTGAAAAAGAATTCTTAGCAGTTGTATTTGCTTGTGATAAGTTCAGACCTTATATTGTTGATTCTAAAGTAACTATTCACCTGATCATCTGCTATTAAATATTTGATGGAAAGAAAGATGCTAAACCTAGACTTATTAGATGGGTTCTCTTGCTACAAGAATTTGATTTGCATATTGTTGATAGAAAGGAGCTGAGAACCCGTTGCGGAACAACTTGTCTAGGTTAGAAAATGTTCTTGATGACCCACTACCTATTGATGATAGCTTTCACGATGAGCAATTAAATGTCATAAATACTTCTCGTAGTACTCCATGGTATGCTGATTATACTAATTACATTGTTGCTAAATTTATACCACCTAGTTTCACATACCAGCAAAAGAAAAAGTTTTCTATGATTTGAGACATTACTTTTGGGATGACCCACATCTTTATAAAGAAGGAGTAGATGGTGTTATTAGGCGTTGTGTACTGAGCATGAACAGGAACAGATCCTACGTAAGTGTCACTCCGAAGCTTATGGAGGACACCATGCTGGAGATAGAACTGCACATAAGGTATTGCAATCTGGTTTTATTGGCCTACTCTCTTCAAGGATGCCCGTAAGTTTGTCTTGTCTTGTGATGAATGTCAAAGAATTGGTAATATTAGTAGGCGTCAAGAAATGCCTATGAATTATTCACTTGTTATTGAACCATTTGATGTTTGGGGCTTTGATTATATGGGACCTTTTCCTGCCTCTAATGGATATACACATATTTTAGTTGCTGTTGATTACGTTACTAAGTGGGTAGAAGCTATTCAACTAGTAGTGCTGATCATAACACCTCTATTAAAATGCTTAAAAAGTTATTTTTCGAGGTTTGGAGTCCCTAGATATTTAATGACTGATGGTGGTTCACATTTTATTCATGGTGCTTTCCATAAAATGCTTGCTAAATATGATGTTAATCATAGAATTGCATCTCCATATCACCCACAGATCTAGTGGTCAAGTAGAATTGAGTAATAGAGAGCTCAAATTAATTTTGCAAAAGGCTGTCAATAGGTCTAGAAAGAATTGGTCCAAGAAACTTGATGATGCATTATGGGCCTATAGAACTGCATATAAAAATCCTATGGGTATGTCTCCGTATAAAATGGTTTATGGAAAAGCATGTCACTTACCTCTCGAACTAGAACATAAGGCTTATTGGGCTATTAAAGAGCTCAACTATGATTTCAAACTTGCGGTGAGAAGAGGTTATTTGATATTAGCTCACTTGATGAATGGAGAACAAGCTTATGAAAATGCCAAGTTGTTTAAAGAAAAAGTTAAAAGATGGCATGACAAAAGGATACAAAAGCGTGAGTTTAATGTAGGTGATTATGTATTGCTATACAACTCTCGTTTAAGATTTTTGCGGAAAACTTCTCTCTAAATGGGAAGGCCCTACGTTATCGAGGAGGTCTATCGTTCGGTGCCATAAAATCAACAACTTGAAGGCACAAATCCGAAGGTGGTAAGCGGTCAAAGAATCAAACATTATATCTCAGGTAATCCTATAAATGTTGAAACCAATGTTATTGAAACCGTAACCGGAGGAATACATAAGGACACTTTCGGAGCGTTTGAGACTCGAAAAGGAATAGGTATGTAATGCAGTAAGTAAACCGACTCAAAACAATTTTAAGGCAATATTTCTCCGTTTTGGAATATTTAGAAAAATAGAAAAATAAGTAGCAGTCCGGGAAGGACACGAGGGCCCCACGTGGGTGGGCGTGCCCTACCCCAGGCGCGCCCCCTACCTCGTGGGCACCTCGTGTGCCTTCGGACTCCGTTTTCTTGCACGATCGTATTTTGGTCGGTAAAATTCATTATATATTCTCCGGAGGTTTTGACTCCGTATCCATAAATATCCTCTGTTTTTGTTTGAGTTGTTTTCTGCTGCAGATTAGAGCAAGATGTCTTCTCAAGAGTCGATCGGGGAGGCGGGTATCTAATCCGGCACCGGAAGCAAAAGACAAACACGAGGTGACCCCTTGGGCCGACAGCGGAGGAGGAGATGGAGGCTGACTTGATGAGAGTAGATGCCATGGAGGATCAAGAAGTCACTTCTCGCTTCGAGCTGGGTTAGCGATGGGGAACTCTGAGCTCAGCTATTCAAACTCGGTTATCCTTCAATGTTAGATTTCTTTCTTATGAAAATATGAAGAGGAGTGTCACTTGTTCTCCAGCTATGCAACACCCTTGGGTGCAAGGAGCCTTAGCGATTCTGAAAGCTTACATGAGGAAATAATGGACCTCAAGCAGCAAGTCAATAAGCTTGAGGAGGAGAATCACATCCTAAAGGGCATCATCATAAGAATGTTTCACCAACCCGAAGAGGAGATATAATCACATGGGTATGGGCACTCCCTTGGCAACTGCCAAGCTTGGGGAGGTGCCCGGTATCATATCACAATCACATCTCCTATCTTTACCGTTTTTCTTAGTTCGATCCTATTAGTAGTATCTTGATCTAGTAGAATAAAGTTTATGGCATGATCTAGTTTTGAGTTTTGCTTTATGATCTCTCTATGTAATCGAGTCTGTGAGCTATATAATAAAGATTAGTGTTGAGTCAAGGGCTTGGTTATTTTGCCATGATCTTGAGTGAATAAAATAAAAGAAAAAATAATAAAAAGAAACAAAGAGTTCATATTGATCTTATTGAGAGTAATGACTTCACATAGAAAGGATACGATGATTGAAAGTTGTTGGGAGTTGGCAAACATAGCTTTGGTCATCATTGCAATTAACAGGAAGTAATAAGGAAAGAGGTTTCACATATAGATATACTATTATTGACATCTTTTATGATTGTGAGCACTCATTAAAATATGACATGCTAAAGAGTTGATGTTGGACAAGGAAGACAACGTAATGGGTTATGTTTTCTTATATCTGAGATAAAGTATATTGTCATGGATCTTCCAACATGTTGAGCTTGCCTTTCCCCCTCATGCTAGCCAAATTCTCAGCACCAAGTAGAGATACTACTTGTGCTTCCAAAAACTCTTAAACTAGTTTTGCCATGAGAGTCCACCATATCTACCTATGGATTGAGTAAGATCCTTCAAGTAAGATTTCATCGGTGCAAAGGAATAAAAATTGCTCTCTAAATATGTATGATTGATTGGTGTGGGGAAATAAGCTTTATCACGATCTTGTGATGTGGAAGAAATAAAAGCGACGACTGCATAATAAAGGTTCATATCACAAGGGCAATATAAAGTGGCGTTCTTTAGCATTAAGATTTTGTGCATCCAACCATAAAAGCGCATGGCAACCTCTGCTTCCCTCTGCGAAGGGCCTATCTTTTATTATTATCCTCTACCTTATGCAAGAGTCATGGTGATCTTCACCTTTCCTTTTTACATTTTATCCTTTGGCAAGCACATTGTGTTGGAAAGATCCTGATTGATATATCTAATTAGATGTAGGGGCATGAGTTATTATTGTTGACATTACCCTTGAGGTAAAAGGTTGGGGGCGAAACTATAAGCCCATATCTTTCTCGTGTCGATTAAAACTCCGTAAACACAAGTATCGCGTGAGTGTTAGCAATTATGAAGGACTAAATGATAGTTGAGTATGTGAACTTGCTATTAAGCTCGACATAGACTCTTTCGATGTTATGATAAATTGCAATTGCTTCAATGGCTGAGATTATAGTTTGTTGGTTCTCAATAAAGTTTATGATTAGTACTCTGCATTGTGAATGGATTATTACTTGAACATAAGAAATCATATGACAATACCTATATATGTTGCTGTTATGAGAATAATCATGATGCCTTCATGTCCATATTTTATTTTATCGGCGCCTCTACCTCTAAACATGAGGACATATTTATCGTTATCGGCTTTCGCTTGAGGACAAGCGAGGTCTAAGCTTGGGGAGTTGATCGTCCATTTTGCATCATGCTTTTATATTGATATTTATTGCATTATGGGCTGTTATTACGTTTGTTCTGAGGACAAGGAGAAGTCTTGCTATTAGTAGTCATGTAAATTTGGTATTAGATTCGATATTTTGATGAGATGTATGTTGTCTAGCCTCTAGTGGTGTTATGTGAGCGTCGACTACATAACACTTCACCATTATTGGGCCTAGAGGAAGGCATTGGGAAGTAATAAGTAGATGATGGGTTGCTAGAGTAACAGAATCTTAAACCCTAGTTTATGTGTTGCTTCGTAAGGGGCTGATTTTGATCCATATATTTCGTGCTATGGTTAGGTTTACCTTAATACTTTTGTTGTGGTTGCGGATGCTTGCAATAGATGTTAATCATAAGTGGGATGTTTGTTCAAGTAATAACTGCACCCAAGCACGGTCCACCCACATATCAAATTATCAAAGTACAAGAGCCGCGAATCATATGAATGTGATGAAAACTAAGCAGCGATATTCCCATGTGTTCTCGAGGCGCTTTTCCTATTATAAGAGTTTATCCAGGCTTGTCCTTTGCTACAAAAAAGTATTGGGCCACCTTGCTGCACTTTATTTACTTTTGTTACTTGTTGCTCGTTACAAATTATCCTATCACAAAACTATCATTACCACTTATTTCGAGTACTTGAGAGAATACCTTGCTGAAAAACGCTTATCATTTCCATACGCTCCTCGTTGGGTTGACAATCTTACTTATCGAAAGGACTACGATAGATCCCCTATACTTGTGGGTCATCAATTGGTTATAACTTTCTTACCCGTCATGTTGCCTAAATAGACATGAAGATTGAAAAGCAGATTAACGTCTAAAAGAAGAGTGTCAAAAAGCAACAGCTGAGCTATTAATTCTAGTACACTATATGCGGGCTTCAATGTGCGTGAAATTATCACCTTTATATACAACTTCTCGGACATGGAAAGCATTGCAGCAAGCCAATAATCTTGTTCAGATCAAAACTATTCATTTGGATATATAAGATCTTGTGAGAATCAGCACCATTGATAGGCCATCCATGGAGAAACTCTTCATTGAGGATAGAACATAATATTAGTACAAAATGTGTACTCCAAGATGATATATAAATTATCTTGAAATTTAAAATGCAGCTTATGGTTACAAGTGTAGATGATAATATAAAGTACACGAAGAGCTGTGGAGCCAAACACCATATTGAAATGAGCACAAAGATCATGTATTACACCCAAGGTCTCGGTTTAAGTAGCGAGAGAGGGCGGTTATTTACAGCGGTGAATAACCAGAATCAAGGATCAACCTTTGAAGTGAAGGGCATCTTGGATGATGAGCAACCTTCCGTCAAAAGAAATTCCAATTCTTACAAGGTTAGGTGACTTTATTTGGAGACAACCGATTCTAAGCTGTGAAAACAAGCACCAAGCACTCCAGCGAGAACAAGCTGGAGTGGATGATCTTTGTGCAATGAGGCCTCGATATCTGAACCTACACAAGTGAAAGTTTCTTGAGAAATGGGAGTCGAAGGTTTAGTACAGATTATGCAGTAGGTAGCACAAGCGCAAAAGGTGGCGGTGTGGAGAGAGGAGGAAAACCATGAGATTGACATCGGTCTTTGAGGCACAAGTTCATGGCGTTCGGTATGTGGTATGTGATTTCGAGAATAGTAGAACTCAAGCAGTTATAGTTACGTGAATTCGAGGATTTCAGCCAGGCGTCCTTTGCATGCGAGGGCATGGTATGCTTGCTCGGGTAGCATGTGAGATCTGAGAGGCTTTGAGCGGAGCCTGGTAGGAGGAGATGATGGCTCTGGGATTTCAAAATCATTGAAGAGAGATAGGTGACGATCGAGATTAAAGAGCACTGTAGCGCCATAGAGGCGCCACGAATTGAGAGGACTTGGGTGCGGCAGCAATCCTTGGTGGGGAAAGCGAGATGATCTCCCCAGGGCGGCGTCCAGGAGATCGCTGATCACAGTCCACCAGATTCTCTGAGTTCTGGGATCCGGTGGGGGCGGAGTCGCCGCTTCTCCTCTCTTGTTGTTGGGTGCGGGATCTACAGAGCATCACCGCTGGCGGGAGCCTCATCTTCTTGCCTTTGGGGTCAGCCAACTCCATTTCCTCGAGGGCATCACGTCGCTCACAGTTTGAGCAGATGTGAATGCGAGCCTAGTTGTAGTCTGGCGAAGAAGAAGGGGAGCTGGGGTTTTACGTAGGAGTGAGGAAGAAGGGGCTGGGGTTTCTGTAGGAGTGAGGTGAGGAATTTGGGAGTGCAGTGGGCGAGATGGCGTGAGTGGGTGGGGCGAGGAGGAAGAAGAGCACCAGGTTTTTTGGGGGGTGCTGGGTGTGGGTGGCGCCTCTCATTGATAAATATATGGGCTTTTGAATTGATTTTACTATTCTTTGGTGTGGATGGGCTGTTTTGTCTTGGGCCGGAGAAACAATTACTACTAATGCAGTGGAGACACTCTACAGCTACCCGAAAAACAATTACTACTAGTACATTGGAGACACTCTACTTGGCTCCTCCTAGGTCATTGAAACGTCTCCCTCTCTGAATGCCGTTATACTTTTGTTCACCGACATGCGGGCCATGCAGCTCATGGGACCAAATGCCATCCACCAAATTAGAAGGCAATATCTTGGTAGTGTCACCCGGTCATAAGCGCTTGGCGATAACGAGCCGTCGTATCACAAAACCCCACCTCCCATGATCTAAGTTTGTGAGCAGAAGCAACCATCATTTCACTCTTAGCTGAATCCCTTCTCCCTCACCGTCTTCAAGAAAACCTTTTCGCATCTGCCCTTTGTTCTTCTCTCGAACAAAGGGAAGGTAAGCGGATCCGTGATGTTGGTATATTTTCGTTCGAGAGAAAAAAAGAACTTTTACAAAGCGATGGCGATCCTCACTCTCTTTTTGTTTCATTGTCATTGCGATTGTGTTTTCCTTTCGGTGGTCTCCTAGTATTAAATCGGTTTCATGATGGACCAAGGAGAACCGGAAAAGATCTGCCGATATTGGAGCAAGCGAGAGGCTGATCCTCCGCGAGACGAGGAGCTCCAAGAAGATGGAGGCAACCACCGAGCCGACCCGGATCGCTCACGGCCACTCTTGAGATGGTCAGCGGCCTGTTTGAGATTCTTGCCCCGTGGTACTGCGAGAGCAGTTTTCCCCTTCGAGGATGTGCCCCCGTTGAGCTGCCCAAGGTTCTTTGCCGATCTCGATTGTGGTTTTTCATCTAAGTATGTGGTGATTTTTTAGAAAAGGAAGTATGTGGTGATTAATAATGCAAAATTTTATTAGCTTAGATGCCATGCTATACATAGTGGTTTAAATAACTTGTGTTTCTTATCTTTGAAAAGTAATTCAGAATTTCTTTCTGTTTCAATTAGAGCCTGATGCTGAGACAAGGATTGTGTGGTTGTACATGTCACTTTCGCTATGAGGCAGACGACCTGAATATCGCCTTTGGGAAAACAGAGTTCTTAGGCTGTTGGATCACTGGAAGCCATTTGTGGTTATACCAATGAAGAGTTGTATTCAGCCTCACTTGTTGTCGGCGTGTTGTCGAGGTGTAATGAAGTACAAGAAGTTCAAAGCTACTCCTTCGTTTGTGAGGCATATTGTTCTTGTCAAGCTTACGCAGGAAGATGGCGTGGCATGCCTCCACAAACAAGTTTATCGATGTAAAGGCCACAAGGTTGTCTTCATGAAGGTTCACGAGATTGAGCTGCTGCGGGACATCCTCGATGATGTTCATGGCAAGGTCCGTCTTGTGTCTAGCCCAAATTAGATCGAGGCATGAAATAGTTGCCCCGACTAGTGTTTAATAGTAGTTTGGATTGTGTCTAACTATCGAACCTTGCTGATATCGACCCCTCTGGGGCTAGTACTCTATTTGAATCCGTCTATAGGGGCTGCTGCTACTTTTGTGTGCCGTGAATCATGTGAGAACCATCGTAATTGTTCTTAAAGCAGATCGTCCTCACTAGTTTTTCATGAATATGGCATGGTAAGACATAAGTTGTCCTGATTTATCATCTGAGCGATGTGTGTTTTGATGAAATAGAGCACTCGTTAGAGAACACGTCTTGAGCGTATACATAAGTACTTGTAAACCTTTGTTGGTGCTACCCCACTTATAGCGATTGTGCAAAACACGGCACATTGGCTCAGCTCGCTTCAACACTAGGCTATCGACCAGCTAACAATCAACAATCTGCATCGACATATAAGCAACTATGTATCTTATTACGATGGTTCATGCAGTTAATTGAGGCCACAATGTAATAAATTCCAAGCGTTCACACACTAGTCCAACGCTCACGTGGAACACTCACATTAAACTTCGTCTTCATAAAAAATTGAAAAGCTGTAGCGACCAGACCGAATGGATCAAGTCTACGTGCTCGGTGTCATCCTGGATCGATAATCTTGACACCACAGATGCTTGAAGGATTTATAGCGAGTAGCAATCACACACTTATTACATCGTTGTCCACAAGGGAACTTATTACAATAATATGGCTTAAGGCCATCTAATGATAACAGCGGAAGGCTTGGAAGATAAGCGAGTCCATCAACTCCAGCGGCATCCTTGAGTATAGAACCACGACCTAACACCTTACTAAATAAATGCGAAAAGTGCATAGCGTGAAAGTTGCAGCCAAAAATAAATTGACACATGGAATATCTTGGCAATGTAACACATAAAACAATGAAGGAATAAGCCTATACTACATGCATATTTGGCTGGTGGTAAGGCTCTCACAGTTACATTGCATAAAGCTGATTTTCCCTACATCAAAGGAATAACTTTATTTAACTATCATGGTGGTTGTTAAACATTGAGAATGGTTGTGACATCCTCAATCCCAATTAAAAGTACTCATCAAAACCCAATAACTTTTATTTAGAAGTAACATGTTGAGATTCACATGATATTCAAGAACTAGATACTCAAGGCGTCCATAACGGGGACACGGCTAATCATGATTAGTTTATACACTCTGCGAGTTTGCGCACTTTTCCCCACAAGACTCGATCGCCTCCGCTTGGTTCTCGCACTACATGGTGTTTGAAAGCGGATGGCCGAGACATAGTCTTTCGAAGCGCTAGCACCTTACATGTGGGTGAGACCGTACCAACCTACATCCCCTACATCAGCTAGCCTACCGTAGAGTTCGCACAACTTAGTCAACTTCGCATGAGCCCATAATTGGCTTGTGGCTGCACGGAAGTTTCGGTTTGAATAATCTTATGATCCCTTAGAGCACAGGTGGCGGTCCGAAGAAATCTGAGGCAAGTCTGATAGAAACCAGGTGCCTCAATCCACCCGGATGTGTGTTTAGGTTGCCACCTTAGATAAACCATTAATTAACAATCTCACATCATCATGGATATTCACTCACCCAATCCCGTCTACTAGCATAGCATGGCATAATAAGCAAGCGTAGAAGTAACTCCCAAGGTTTCATAAGTAAAGCAGGTAATAGGTACTACCTCAATCTACTTCCCAAACCCACAATTTAATTTGATCCTAAACATGCAAGTGTTTGAGGTTTGATCTAATGCAATAAAACTGGGTAGTAGAAAAGGTATGATCAAGTGTTACTTGCCTTGCGATGATCCATGAGACCTAGAGATTGAAGTAACAAGCGGCGCACTCCGGGTGATCTAGCGAGACAAACAACAAGCATACAATAAGTACTCATCTAATGCGGAAATCTCGAATAAAAGATCTAACGGAGAGTTCAACTTAAGAACCCTGGTTGCAAAAGAATCGAATCAAATAAAGCATCGAAAGTCGAACTTCGAGAGAAGACGACTCGGTTTAGCAATCTGAAACTAGGTCAAAATTTTACAGTAACAAAACTCTGTGTAAGTAGGTTAGTCGGAGCGGCGGTTTAAATATGAAACTCAGGCGCTTGAATCACTGATTCCGATAAGCGCGAGAAAATAAACAGATTTGAAAATCGGATCGAAATCGAATCGAGAAAAATAGCGGATTAAATCCGATTAAAAAAAGCAACGAGCGGTTTAAATAGCGGACGTTAGTTAACAGAACTAATCAACGAACACATTCATTGAAGCGAGCGGTTCGGTGAGCGTTCGTTAATTAAAAAACGAATAAAATAAAACCATCTAGGTTTTTTAAAAAAAACCGAACATCACAAAAAAAAACGGATCGGTTTTATAGGAAAACCGGATCGGGCGGGCGGCGGTCGGCTACCTCAGGGCGCCGCCGTGAGGCTCAGTGAGGCTCGGTGGGGCGAGGTCGGTGAGGTCGGGAGGCGGCGGCGGGGTTCGGCGTCGGCGGAGGCAATGGCGTCCTTGGCGTCCTTAGCAGGCTCGGCTTAGGCGGCGGGATGAGAGAGAGAGAGGAGGCGGCGGTATTTAGAGGGGGGTTGGCGGCTTGGGGAAGGGCAGGTGCGCGGCGACCTCGTGTCCGACCGGACCTGCCAGTGGCGTCTTGTGGTGAGGCTCAGTGGTGGCGTCTTGTGAGAGAGAGAGGAGGTGGGCAGGCGGCTATTTGGCTGGGCAGTGGGCCTTAGCCCGAAGCGTGATTTTTTTAAATCAAAACCAAGCGAGTTAAAAAAAAATACCAAGCGAACTCCGATTTTAATAAAATAATTTTCCCGACTCCTAAAATGAGTGAACAAAATGAACTTTAAAAGCGGCAAACATGCATATATTTTAAAATGCTCATTTTGCCTAAGCAAAATAAATCTTCAAAAGCCAAATTTGATTTATTTATAATACCTTCGTTTTTCCTAAATGTTGGGAAAGTCATATTATTCCCTCTCTTAAAATTTTATAAGAAAAACTTTATGAAGATAATTTAAATAAATCCAAATGATCCTATTTTCAAAATTTGAGAAATCCCAAATATGAAAATAATGAAACTTCAACTCTCTCAGGGTCCTTGAGTTGCGTGAAATTTTCTAGGATCGGAAAAATGCGAGAAAAATATGATATGCATGATGACCTAATGTATAACATTCCAAATTGAAAATTTGGGATGTTACAAACCCTATAAGATGAATCTAGCCCTCGAGATTGGGTTAACTAGAAAATAGGTGAGGTGGTCCTTGAGCAAAACTTCCTCTCTTTCCCGGTGGCTTCATCCTCGGTGTGGTGGCTCCACTTGCACTTTGCAAAACTTGATAACCTTCTGCGGGTAACTCTGCTGGCATAATCGAGAATCTTAACGGTTTTCCTCATATGTCAAGTCATCCTTCAACTGAATTGCTTCGGTGGTCTTGTATCTCTTAGCGGTACCTCTGCTATCTCGAGGTGACATTTCTTCAAGCGAGAAACATGGAATACGTCATGAACTCTGACAGTCCTTGGCAATTCCAACTTATATAACTTCTCCCATGCGTTGCAAAATCTTATATGGTCCAGCAAGCAGGGGTGCTAACTTTCCTTTAACTCCAAAGCGCTTAACTCCTCGGCGGGGATACTCTAAGATATACTCTGTCTCCAACCTCATACTCAATCGCTGCGCTTTGAATCGGCATAGCTCTTACATGCAGGTGGGCTACCTTGAGCTGTCTCGAATTAACAACTTTTGTTAGGACTCCTTAATCAAATCTGGTCCAAACAAGCGGCGATCTCGGTTTAGTCCCATGACAACGGTGTCCTGCACCTTCTTCCATCTGAGCCTCGAAGGTGCCATCTTTAAGCTGGTTTGGTAGCTGTTGTTGTAGGAAAATTCTGCATCTGACAAATTATCATCCCAACTAGATCCATAATCTAGTGCACAAGCTCTCGGCATGTCCTCCAAAATCTGATTGACTCTCTCGGTCATCCATCGATGCGTGGGTGGAAAGCTGTCTTGAATTCTAGTCTGGTTCCCAATGTTTAGTGCAAGCTGGTTCCAAAATTTTGAGGTAAAGCTGGGTTCCTCTATCGTCTGATGCTCCTTGGAACTCCGTGTAAGCACACAATTCTGGTCATGTATATCTTTGCCAACTTAGCACTGCTATAGGTAGTCTTATTTGGAATGAAATGAGCTACCTTGGTCAAGCGAGTCGACTATGACCCAAATCGAGTCATATCTGAGCGAGTCTTTGGCAAACCTGTGATGAAATCCATGCCTAGTTTATCCACTTCCATTTGGGTATCGGCAGCGGTTGTAACAATCCTGCTGGCCACGATGCTCTGCCTTTACTTTCGACATCGTATGCAAATTGCTACATACTCCATAATATCCTTCTTCATTCCGGTCCACGGAAAATATTCTTCAAATCCAAATACATCTTGGTATTTCTGGGTGAATCGAATAGGGTGAATCATGGGCTTCTTGCAAAATCAACTTCACGATCTACGGGTCATTGGGCACATAAACACGGTCTTCAAACCATAGGGTATCGTGCTCATCCTCACGAAATCCTTTAGCTTTTCCTTTGCCCATTTTCTCCTTTATGGAGCAACTTCCTTATCTGCCTTTTGGGCTTCTCGATTTTGTCCATTAGTGTGTTGAATCTCCAATGCTGCTACATAGCCTCTGGAACTATTTCCAAACATAGCTCTCGAAGGTCCTCGGCTAACTCATTGGGTATTCCTCCCATCATTAGGGTATTGGCGTGGCTCTTACGGCTCAATCGTCGACTCGACATTAGCCTTTCGGGGTGATAATGCAATCTCATATCATAATCCTTGATAAGTTCTAACCATCTCCTTTATGCGAGATTCAATTCATACGTGTGAAGATGTACTTCAAACTCTTGTGATCCGTATATACTTCACAATGATTTCCAATGAGAAAATGTCTCCACGTCTTCAAGGCATACTGCGGCTGCTAACTCCAAATCATGAGTGGCATAATTCAACTCATGGGGCTTAAGTTGTCGTGAAGCATCTGAAACAACTCTTCCTTCTGCATAAGCACGGCTCCAAGTCCTCGGCGTGAGCGTCATAATACACCTCATAATCCTTAGTCGATCGGCAATATCAAAAGCTGGTGAGGTAACCAATCTTTTCTTCAACTCCTGAAAACTAGCCTCACAGTCCTCGGTCCATATGAATTTGTTTTCCTTTTTCAACAATTCAGTCATAGGCTTTGCAATCCTTGAGAAATTCTCAATGAATCTTGGTAGTATCCTGCGAGTCAAGAAACTCGAATCTCTCAACTGTCGTTGGTGCTTCCCATTTAGTTCTGGTCTCAACTTTTGTGGGGTCAACTGCTATCCCTTCTCCGGATATAACATGTCAGAAATCCAACTTCCTTTAGCCAAAACTCACATTTGCTGAACTTGGCATACAAGCTGGTGTTCCTCGGTTTCTCCAAAACCAATCATAAATGTTCCTTGTGTTCCTCTTCATTCTTGAGAAAATCAAAATATCATCAATGAACACCACGACGAATTTATCCAAAACTCCATAAACACTTTGTTCATCAGGTTCATGAAATAGGCTGGCGCGTTAGTCGGTCAAATGACATAACGGTATACTCATACAGTCCATATCTAAGTGGTAAATGCTGTCTTGGGTATGTCTTGCTCCCGAATCTTCAATGATGGTACCACGATGCATAAGTCGATCTTGGAAAACACTTTGGCTCCTTGCAAGCGATCAAGCAGATCATTTATCATAGGTAGTGGGTACTTGTTCTTGATTGTTACTTCATTCAATCCACGATAATCAACAACCATTCTCAAAGATCCATCCTTCTTCTCTACTAACAAAGCGGGTGATCCCCAAGGTGAAGAACTTGGGCGAATAAAACCTTTATCCAATAGTTCCTTAATCGCTTCTTGATTTCCGCCAAATCCTTTGCGGGCATCTGTCTGATTAACCCGATATCGGGCTGTTCACGGCAGCAGCTCGATCAAAAACTCAATGTCTCTATCCGGTGGCATTCACGGCAATTCTTAGGAAATACATCGGGATAATCCTTCACCCTGGTACTTCTTCTGTACCACTCGATAAGCAATTAACTTGTGCTCTCCTCGGCTCGTGCCGTGATACATATAATCCTTCTTCCTTACGGTGTGGTGAGCAAAATTGACCTTGTGGTACAATCTATGTTTCCTCCATACTTTGATAACCAATCCATTCCTAATATCACATCAATCCTTGGGATTCGAACTATTAGAGTGCGAGGGAAGACATAGTGTCCAATCCTTAGTGGCGGTCGATCACACCATTTACTAGCCATGTACTCTGCTCGGGTGAGGTTACTAGCATGGGTGACCTAAGGGCTTGGGTGGTAACTTGTACTTATCCACAAATCCCTTGATATGTATGAATCGATGCACGATGTCGAAAAGAACAAGCTGCGATAAATGACTTAACCAAAAACTTACCGATTCTTGCATCGGGCTGATCTTCAACCTCCTCCACATCAATGTGGTTCACATCCCCTGTTGAAAGGGTTGGGCTTCTTTCGAGCTTCCATTGCCATTTCCATTTTGGCCTTACGGGCAGTCATTTGCATAGTGCCCGATCTTGCGGCACTTAAAGCAAATAATGTGACTCAAGTCTACCTTGGATGGTGTTGGCGGGTTGGTGCGATTCGGCGTTGCTTCCTCCATTCCGTTCCCATTCTTGGCGCCATTATGGTTATCGAATTTCCTCCTCCATGGGTATCTGAAACTGAATTCCTGATTTAGGGGTATAACGAGGTTTCTGCTGAGCTCGAGTTATACTTCCCTTGTCCATACTTCGCTTGCAGTTCTCAATTCTTCTGCTTTCCTTCAATCATGAGGCTCGGTCTACCAACTCCTGGTAGTTGTTGAAACTGGCTACCATCAGCGGCATCTTGAACTCATCATTCAGTCCTTCTAAAACTTCTCTGTTTAGCTGCATCGGTATAGCGTCATCAGGGGCATAACGTGCTAATTTACTAAAGTCATCCACGTCTTGTGTGAGTCCTTCCTCCTTGGCGTAAGTTCGAAACTCACGCTTCTTCATAGCCATGGCTCCTGCTGAAACATGGGCGGTCTGGCTTGCTGAAATTGATCCCATGTGGCGGTGTCTACGGGTAAGTGGCTGTGAAATTCTCCCACCATCTGCTGCGGGTCCTTCAAGCTGATGTCTGCAAACTTCACTCTTTCACCATCTGTGCATCCTGCGATGGTCAACTCCTTCCTATCTTGCGGGCCGGTCATACTGCTACAATCGGCTCGGTGCTCTTTGGAATACACGGCGGATTCAGTCTAAGAAGCGAGTCGGATGATCCATGGTGGTGGTGGTGGTGGTGGTGGTTGGTTGTTGTTGTTGTTGTTCCACAGTTACGCACCAATGTTTGAATCGGGGTATACGCTCTTTGGATCAATTGGGTGATCTCGGCGGGAAAAGCGAATCCGAAGTCGCGTCTCGGAGGCATCGATGGGTTTAGAAAAGAAGAAATGTAGAATAGAATGAGGTCTAAGGGAATCACTACCCAAATGCACATGAGCAAATGCACAAAATCACTTCATTCAATCAAACAAGGGCTTACATCGATCTAACTATCGCAAAAGTCGTGTACTATAATGTTTACATGGAGGAAATACTACTAATTATGTGGGGACTTCTACTAATTTGAACGGTGGAAGACTCCATGATGTACTGCTCGACCGTCTTCAAAGTCGGGTTCACTTGGATCCGAATCGGTGTCGTCGATGTTGATGTAGTCGCTTGGGTAATTGACATCTTGGTCTTCATTCTGGCGCCAACTTCTTCTTGAGTTCTTGATCTCGTACTTAAGATCGTTATTGTGTCTTGCGAGCTACGATCTCGTCCATGTAGTCCTTGCGTGTAGTCTTTAGTTCTCCTTCGGTTCGATGATCCTTCCCTTTGTATTACGCAACTCCAACATATCATTGCACATTTGGTTCTCTGGCGTCGAATGTGCTGATTTAACTCTGGATGAAAGCTGCAATGGATCTATCCTTCTTGGTCTTGACAACGTCCAGTTGTCATCTCGGCGTCCATAAATCTGGTAGATAGTGTCCTTGAGGTCTTCTTGATAAACTTCTCCAATCGTCCCATGGTGATGTGAGCTGCCATGCTCTTTCCGGACTCAAGTTGGTGCCTTGAAAACACTATCTATAGGCTTGGTGATTGGGGCGAATGTCCTTCTGGAGCGTGAGCTTGAATCTTCAGCGCTCCTCTTGAGCGAGTGGCGTTGAAAGTCCGGTGAAGCTTGGTAGTCAATGTTCGGTACTTGGTGACTTCCTTCAAGTGAAATCCAAAAGGTGTGCCTTCATCGGTTGGGTGTACTTGATCTTGGCGTCCGTCATCCTAAAGAGTAGAAAAGATGAGGTTAGAAAATGAGAAGAGTAGTGATCTATGGCTTTAACTTAGTGGTGCGTGTCCTACGGTCGGTGTGTGCTCGATACCATTCTCTGTGGCGACCAGACCGAATGGATCAAGTCTCGTGCTCGGTGTCATCCTGGATCGATAATCTTGACACCACGATGCCTTGAAGGATTTATAGCGAGTAGCAATCACACACTTATTACATCGTTGTCCACAAGGAACTTATTACAATAATATGGCTTAAGGCCATCTAATGATAACAATGGAAGGCTTGGAAGATAAGCGAGTCCATCAACTCCAGCGGCATCCTTGAGTATAGAACCACGACCTAACACCTTACTAAATAAATGCAGAAAAGTGCATAGCGTGAAAGTTGCAGCCAACAATTGACACATGGAATATCTTGGCAATGTAACACATAAAACAATGAAGGAATAAGCCTATACTACATGCATATTTGGCTGGTGGTAAGGCTCTCTGATTTACATTGCATAAAGCTGATTTTCCCTACATCAAAGGAATAACTTTATTTAACTATCATGGTGGTTGTTAAACATTGAGAATGGTTGTGACATCCTCAATCCCAATTAAAAGTACTCATCAAAACCCAATAACTTTTATTTAGAAGTAACATGTTGAGATTCACATGATATTCAAGAACTAGATACTCAAGGCGTCCATAACGGGGACACGGCTAATCATGATTAGTTTATACACTCTGCGAGAGGTTTGCACTTTTCCCCACAAGACTCGATCGCCTCCGCTTGGTTCTCGCACTACATGGTGTTTGAAAGCGGATGGCCGAGACATAGTCTTTCGAGCGCTAGCACCTTACATGTGGGTGAGACCGTACCAACCTACATCCCCTACATCAGCTAGCCTACCGTGAGAGTTCGCACAACTTAGTCAACTCTTGAGCCCATAATTGGCTTGTGGCTGCACGGAAGTTTCAGTTTGAATAATCTTATGATCCCTTAGAGCACAGGTGGCGGTCGAAGAAATCTGAGCAAGTCTGATAGAAACCGGTGCCTCAATCCACCCGGATGTGTGTTTAGGTTGCCACCTTAGATAAACCATTAATTAACAATCTCACATCATCATGGATATTCACTCACCCAATCCGTCTACTAGCATAGCATGGCATAATAAGCAAGCGTGAAGTAACTCCCAAGGTTTCATAAGTAAAAGCAGGTAATAGGTACTACCTCAATCTACTTCCCAAACCCACAATTTAATTTGATCCTAAACATGCAAGTGTTTGAGGTTTGATCTAATGCAATAAAAGCTGGGTAGTAGAAAAGGTATGATCAAGTGTTACTTGCCTTAGCGATGATCCATGAGACCTAGAGATTGAAGTAACAAGCGGCGCACTCCGGGTGATCTAGCGAGACAAACAACAAGCATACAATAAGTACTCATCTAATGCGGAAATCTCGAATAAAAGATCTAACGGAGAGTTCAACTTAAGAACCCTGGTTGCAAAAGAATCGAATCAAATAAAGCATCGAAAGTCGAAACTCGAGAGAAACGACTCGGTTTAGCAATCTGAAACTAGGTCAAAATTTTACAGTAACAAAACTCTGTGTAAGTAGGTTAGTCGGGCGGCGGTTTAAATATGAAACTCAGGCGCTTGAATCACTGATTCCGATAAGCGGCGAGAAAATAAACAGATTTGAAAATCGGATCGAAATCGAATCGAGAAAAATAGCGGATTAAATCCGATTAAAAGAAAGCGACGAGCGGTTTAAATAGCGGACGTTAGTTAACAGAACTAATCAACGAACACATTCATTGAAGCGAGCGGTTCGGTGAGCGTTCGTTAATTAAAAAACGAATAAAAATAAAACCATCTAGGTTTTTTTAAAAAAACCGAACATCACAAAAAAACGGATCGGTTTTATAGGAAAACCGGATCGAGGCGGCGAGGTCGGCTACCTCAGGGCCGCCGTGAGGCTCGGCGAGGCTCGGTGAGGCGAGGTCGGTGAGGTCGGGAGGCGGCGAGGTTCGGCGTCGGCGAGGCAATGGCGGTGGCGTCCTGGCGGCCAGGCTCGGCTTGAGGCGGCGGGATGAGAGAGGGGTGGGCGGTATTTAGAGGGGGTTGGCGGCTTGGGGAAGGGGCGGTGGCGACCTCGTGTCGACCGGGACCTGGCAGCGAGTGGCGTCTTGTGGCGGGGCTCAGTGGAGTGGCGTCTTGTGAGGAGAGAGGAGGTGGGGCAGGCTGGCTGCTGGCTGGGCAGGTGGGCCTTGGCCCAGAAGCGATTTTTTTAAATCAAAACCAAGCGAGTTAAAAAAATACCAAGCGAACTCGATTTTAATAAAATAATTTTCCCGACTCCTAAAATGAGTCGAACAAAATGAACTTTAAAAGCGACAAACATGCATATATTTTTAAAATGCTCATTTTGCCTAAGCAAAATAAATCTTCAAAAGCCAAATTTGATTTATTTATAATACCTTCGTTTTTCCTAAATGTTGGGAAAGTCATATTATTCCCTCTCTTAAAATTTTTATAAGAAAAACTTTATGAAGATAATTTAAATAAATCAAATGATCCTATTTTCAAAATTTGAGAAATCCCAAATATGAAAATAATGAAACTTCCAACTCTCTCCGAGGGTCCTTGAGTTGCGTGAAATTTTCTAGGATCGGAAAAATGTGAGAAAAATATGATATGCATGATGACCTAATGTATAACATTCCAAATTGAAAATTTGGGATGTTACAAAAGCATAAGTTAAGCAATTTTATACATCTCAATGATTCATAGAACATAACAAACATATACTAGTTCAGAACAAAAGAAAAAGTTGTGAGAAGGTTTACAAATCAGGAAAAAAACAAGCAAAAGGCTTCTCTGAGCAAAGGGCCTCCCGACAGGCTTAAATTTCCTGGAGTTCACTCTGGTTTTTTTCTTGTTGCCACTAATGCAGGTTAGGTTCTCTCATTCGAATAACCCGATTATAATTGTGGTCTCAATTGGAATCTTTGAACTGAACCATCGATTGTCTTGACTGGTGAAATTCTTGTGCATTCCACTAAATTTAAACACCGCTATTTGCAGAAATAAGCAGACCACAATGCCTCCTGTTCGCACTTTTGTCAAAAACCGTTATGCAGTTTGTGCGGCTAGTCCTCGGTCCATGGATGAGCTGGTAGAAAGTGCATTCGGACTAGGATGCAGTTGTTTCGCTCGTCCTGCATTACAATCAGGAATTAAAACATATGAATCAGCTTCTTTTAGATTGCGTTGGTCATTCTACCTTAGTTACTACCACTATAGGGATACCTTGAAGGCGGGAGGTTAGGCGGCGACAGCGAGGATAGCCATCTCATTTCTTGTGTTGTACTAAAACTGAGGTGTGTGCTTTTGATTCTTGCGGATAGAAGCGATATGGAGCAGACATCCTGTTTGCATAAATCTGAAATACTGATTATTTAAGCAGTGACAAATATTACTACTTTCCCCGTTTCCTCTTAGAACCAAGTCCTAGATTCATGCTACAGCTTTCCCACTTTCTTCCTGTTTGAACCAACGCTTTGGGTCATTGTATGAACTAACTTTACTTCTAATAATAGTAGAAGTCTAGGTGGCTTTGGAACAGCGGACGGAGTAGAAAAGGATCCACGAAGGGAGCTGGGGCGATGAGAGCAAGGCAGGTTTGAAGGAATATATACACGAGGTCGTCGGCATGTGGCAAAGGCGGCGTCGGGAGGCTACATCTTAGCCACAATACATGAGGGAGGAAGAAGGGTCGGAGGCCCTCCGAGCAGCGCTCTCGGGAAGAGCAGCCGGCCGTCGTCGGAGACAGCAGGCAGCCGTTGGTCTCCTCCCTCGCCCGCCCGGCGACAGCGTGAGCGATGCACCTACACCCCTGTCCCGGTCGAGGTTGTCGGCGGATTTGTGACCAGCCGTGAGCTGAGATAGAGTGTGGCCACCTATGTCTTGCTTAGATCTGGAGAGCATGAGAGAGTGAGCAGAGGAACCCTAGTAAAGCAAGCGCTAAGGCTCACTGCTTTTATATATAGTGGAGTGATTTTGTTGTACCAGCTTCAAAAAATGTGCTCCCTCGTGTACCAGCAGTGGGTGTGAGAGAACTAGTGCGTCGTGCACGCTTCTCTTCGATGATGAGTACAATATACTATGCCCAAAGAGCGTTAGCGCCAAGAGTAATAGTATAAGTGTGTGGCGTGTGAGCTAAAATAAAATGTACGCCATCTTTTGTTTTTAGAAGTTACGAGGTAGGGTGTGAAGAGCACATATGTGCGTGGCGTCTACCTCGAGATAGATGGTGGGTGCGGCGTGCGAGTCTGCGAGAGGACTCGGGAGAGTCGTGACTCGTGAGGTGCGTGTGCGTGAGAGAGAGGGGCGCGTACCAATGCAATGCATGTGTCCGTAAATCATTATCCGACAAGCGTTAGCCACAAGCCTTTCCGGCGAACCTGTAAGAACCGTTAGATCGGCATCCGGCGATGTCGGTTTGCCATGTCATTTAATGAGCAGCCACTCCTCCTACACAAATCTTCCACGTGAGTGTTAGCAAGCTGTCGTATGCTCTCTCCGTTCTGAAATGCAGTGCATATAACTTTATTGAAAATTCGAACCTCGCAAACTTTTACCGAGTTTTTTTGTACCAAATTGCACATGTAGTATACCCTGTATATATCATTTCATTCATCTTTGAGAGGTAACTATAAAGATGGGTGAGGACTCTACAAAGAAAGACCATCGTATCACCCACAGCAATTTCAAGCATCCTTTAGTGTCGAGGAATATCATAGGAACTCTATATGATATGATTTTTATAGGTTTTTTTCCTTTAGAGCCAATTGGTTCATAGGAATAGATTCATATACTCCACATTTCAAAGGAAACATGATATCATTTCTATAGCTTTAGAGCCACTTGGTTCATATGAATGGATTCCTATACTCCCTTAATTTAAAATCCCTCCTCATAGGAATTGAGATACATGTCCTCTCTAGATTCAATAGAAAAGTTCCTATAATGTGAACCAAATGACATCTCTTTTCCAATCCCTACTCATAGGAATTGAGATGCTCCATGTCATCTCTTTCCCTGCAACTTCCATGTATACATCTTCTATTCCTAAATAGATAGTACAACCCACTAGTAGTTTTTTTCCAAAACATGCAACTATGGCACAAGAACTATATAGTGTGCCAATAACTTTGAAAGATGGTCATTTGGAAGAAGCTAACCCGACGGTGCGAGAGATAGGCAAATCCGAGCACTCTTGGCAGTTGGATATCATAAACATTCCACCAGATCTGCCACATGTACAATTTAGAAGACTCCATGGTTGAACTTAAGAATAATGCACAAACCTCAAAACACAATCACTTCTCCTTTGTTCTAGAATCTTACGTATCATAATTGATTATTTTTTCTAAATGAATTGCCATTATTTGTTTTTACTTTATGATTTACAATGCACAACCCATGAATCTTAACATTTTATAAAACTAATTGATTTTGAATGAGATGAACTATAAGAACTAAATGAACATCTACATCATGCATATGTGACTCAAAGCTTTACATGCTATAGTGTGTATTTATTCATAATTTGGTTTCAAAATCTCATGCGTTCAATACATGTGTACCTTACTAGTTTTGAGTAGAGTAGCAAATTTCACATGACCCGGGTATATCAAAATGCAGGGCCCATGCATCATTGCCTTTCGATTGAACCTCGTCCACAATTTTTTGTCGTAATATATCTCCTTGGTCCCAGAACCCAAAATGCGGCCTCGTTCTGTAAAACCAGCGGCCCACACATATTTAAAGCGTCGACTCGAACCCGTTTACTACGATGTGGCCCTTGCGCGTAGTACTCCTACAAACCCTACGCCGCACTCATCATCGGTTTTCTTCAAGAGGGCGAGGAGAAGCCGATTTGTAGTGGGCGCTTTAAAAAGGATCGTAGTGGAGACCCTACCTAGGGTGCCCTAGGTAGTTGCCATACGCATCATTGTTTTCTCTTTTCTTTATACTCTTGCACCCTAGAATGAAATGATGGTTGCTTGGCAAATCGACACTCGACTTAATGCGGGAAAGGTGGGGCTTTGTTATTTGACCCCTCATCGCTCATTTTCTACTCTTTGTGGCTTCTGACCGGGGTGCCTCAATTCAACCGCTGCTTGAACTGTAATTTGGTGCATCGCATACGTGGAACAAGGCGGTGGATGAGCCACATGTCGGCCAAAGGGTCTGTTAAGTGTGTAAGCCATTTAGGTGTGCGGATGACCTGCTTGAGTTGCTACGCCAACACGGCGAGGAGCAGCCTACCACTTGGTTTTGCTCCTTGGTGAATCCGACTATATTGATCTAAAAGATCGTGCTGAACTTCCCTCTCCGTCTCGGTTTTTTTATTTTTAGGCGTCTCGGTTTATAGGGCACTGCGTAGTTCTAGGTCATCCATTTGACTAACTAAATATGAGTTACTATGTCACAAAAAGTATATCATTGGATTATTAAGCGGATGTAGTTGTATTTAAAAGTCGGCGGGGCTTTTCTGCTTGTGATGGCGGCGGGGCAGTTCCGCCTAGTCGGTTCGGCGAGCGAGAAGGCGAGGGAGTAGGCTGCTGCAAGCGTAGGGCTGTGTGATTTGACGAGATTCTTTGCTGGACAGGTGAGGCCCGTGATTTGACTTGCCATTATCATTTTAACATGGCGCTTCGACCGGCGTGAGTCTCGATTCTGACCACCTCCATCAGGTGCCTCTTCAATGCTCCACCATGTAGTAGAGGCTGGCTCTTGCATGAGCCCACTTCTTCACTTTTCCTTGCCTCTCTTTCCTCCACATATGCAAAAATGCCATACAAAGCCCACTATTGTACTTACTTTTACTTGCTCCTACAGGTGCTTAAGCTTGCCACATAGGCATAAAGTCGATGTGGCAAGTTAATCAGAAGAGAGAGACTAGTTTGGTGACCCATGGAAGAAAGCGGTGCTAAGCGCGTGTACCTAGGTGAAAAGACAATTTTGAGTCTATAGCTAATTAAATGAAGCAAACTTAGCAGCACCATTTCATTGGAAGAGGTCACTCCTTGGCAAATGCAATAAATACTAGTACTCTGTGTCCCATAATATAAGAACATTTTGGCACTACAC
Source organism: Aegilops longissima (assembly GCA_021605205.1). Lineage (NCBI taxonomy): Eukaryota > Viridiplantae > Streptophyta > Magnoliopsida > Poales > Poaceae > Aegilops > Aegilops longissima. The sequence goes on from JAHIAM010007203.1 coordinate 32,372, forward strand.
TAGTGTCAAAAGCGTTCTTATATTATGAGACGGAAAATCTGAAAAAGATAGAGAAAGTAAAAAATTAAATACACTTATAGCCAACCTTATAGCCAACCTTGTTGTAGTATGAGTGACTAAGTGATGACTATGTATGACATGCCAACATCGGATAGCCTAACGTGCCGTGTTAAATCTCTAAGGCGCGACAGCATGGCGCTTGACAGTGCGTAATGCAGCGTGACCATGATCACGGACTCTTGGCAGCCCTTGGATCTGAATCAAGCGGTCGCATGCTAAGTTGGTGAAAATTTGCAGAATAACCCTCAAGATAGGATATTCACCCATAGGTCTAGAATCACGCCATGCAACCGTTCGATCTCAGATCCAAGGGCTCTCGGAAGCCCGTATCATGGGAGAATGGAAAGCCACTACCTGCCGTTCGCTCCTACTCGTCCTGCCGTCCTTCAATACTCGGCGGTTCGCTCCTAGTCGTCCGTCCATTCACATTCGGCAGTTCCACTAATCCTAACCCTCCTCCCAAATCCATTGCGTCCCAAATATCCACGATCGGCGGTGAGTACAAGGTTAGAACCATCACCGGCAATGAGTTCGACATCATCTACACCCGTTCTTCATGACGGTGAAAGGATGCCTTTCTGCGCAGACGCATGTTCGAAAACTCAGATGATGAGTGGGTCGTTGGGCTAGATGTTGAGTACACCACAGTCTGGGGCGAGAGAAGGATCTAAGGGCGAAGAGAGGAAGAAGCCCACCGTGATCCAGGTTTGCGTACATAACGTTTGCTTGGTCTACCACATATGCCATGCCGACGTTGAGTGCCAGGATTTTAAGAACTTCCTCAAGGACAAAACAATGAAATTCGTTATTGTAGACTTTAAGAACGACAAAGAAGTCCTGGGTTAGATAGGCCTCGTTGTAGGCAACCCCTTCGACCTCCGGAAGAATCGGCTGGTGCCCTCTCGTCAGCCTTCAATGTTGACCCTTGCAGGAGCCATGGTTGATCCTTCGTACTGTAAACTGGAGAAACCTCATTACACATTTCATCGTCATGCATGGCAGCGGAATGTACTAGATATAGACCACATCCACTACGCTGCAATGGATGGCTACCTTTGTTTCAACATCTACAAGGATTGGATGAAGAGCAACAGCCAAGTGTGCGGTTCAAGCAAAGAAGTATCGGCCAAGAGGAAGAGGACAAGGACAAAGTCGAGGGGCGTGGGCGAGGACTCGAGTAAGGTGGCAGTGTTGTTGCTCATGGTGGTTCTAAACTTCTAATGCGGTGTCTACGGATTAGTTGCATAGTTTAATTTCAGGTGTGCTTAGTTTAATTTGAGGTGTGTGTTGTCTTTGAGCCCCAGTGAGAACTATGTTATGTTTCTTCTCGTTACTTTAACTCTTGATATGTACATACTACTAGTATTTCTTTAATATAATTTAGCACCCCAATTAAGCACATACTAGCTTTTTAATAGTACTATATGCATAATTTGGCGTGACAGCGCTCTCTATATGTACCACATTTTTTAATTTCAATTTTGCTCCATGCGCAATCCATCAATAGTACTACTATACAAAAGTATACATTTTTAAAAGGCTAGAGTACTATTCATCACATATATAGCGATTAAATTCTCAACCTAGAGCAGCGTGCATGCCATGTACTAGTAAACCGTCTGAGAAGTATAGTAAAAATGAGGTGATTTTACGGAAGCGATCGGCGGGGAGCATGGCCCGTCATGCGGTCCCGTGTCATGATGTACCAAAGGCGATGTCGTGTCCCTCTTGAGGCGAAGCAATACTCGTGGTTTGAGATGATGGCGAACGAAGTGTGAAATAATGGTTGCTTCGTCCGTGCAGGGAAGGTCGGCATTGTGATTTGGCGTCTCATTGCTCATTACTACTCTTGGGCGATGCAGTGGGGTCGTCCCCCGCTGTTACTGCCTTTGTTATTTGGTGCTTGACCGTCGACCGGTTGCTATATGTTCCACATGTCGTGACGAAATCTGAAATTCATGAAAGGGGGCGTCGGCGGAGGTATACTACTGAAATTCATGAAAGGGCGACTTAGTTTTGGAAAAATCTGTTTTCAGATGCGTACCCACTAGGGTTTATAGGGCTCATCTAAAAACATTAGTTTTCCATTTGATAAGTCTCAATTCTACTATACTAAGTAGTACCATTGCATGTTGGATTTGAGGTGCGTTAGATCACCCGGCATAGCGATGTCAGAGAAACTAACCAATGCATGTACAAGTTCATGAAAATTTAGTGGTCATTCATGCATTCGTTCTAATTAATGCCTCGGCAAACATAACTTCTTGAGAAAAGCAGGCGTACTAATTACTTGTGCAAACTACGAAATTAATTGACCACTCACCGTCTACCTTGGTTGGAGAGATTTTGAAATTGAGCCATAAACTGGAAAGGAGGGAGTAGTAACTTTTGTCTCGATTACTATTTGTGGCCTTGTATAGATGCAAAATGTATTTTTTTATAGTGGCCTTGTATAAGTAAATGGAGGGAGTACTAACCAAAGTAGTACGTAGTAGGGACGAGGAGTAGTAAAATTTTCTCCTCGTGCTGCGAGCCACCGTGCGCGTGGGCGAGGGAGCGGTCGTAAAGGCGTACAGTAGTACTACTACTACTACTACTAATACTACTACTACTCGTAAGCAAGCTTCACCTCATCCTGCGAGCCACCGCGCCCGTGGGCGGGAGAGACGGCGTACTAAGCAAGCTTCTCCTCGTTCTGCGAGTTGACGGGACACATCAAAAGTACTCCAGTGTATAGAGCCTTGCCTCTAAGGTAGGCCCCACATGGTTTGCCTCTTTTTTTAATTTAATATAACGCGTCAATTCGCAATTTGTTTGTTCACCCATGGTAGACGATCATCCCTCCACCAAGTGGACAACCAGTACACGTGCCAAATTACCACGTGGGCTGCCTTTTAAATACAAAAATAGGCTCCACCGTGTACCAGCAGCGGATGTGGTTGGGAAAGAGGCAGAATGCGTGCGCCGTCGTGCACCTCTTCTCTTCGTGCCGTCCCCCACCTACGTGGGTGTGTGTGAGAGAGATACAAACCTAGACATAATGTGTCGTCCATCCCCATGCCTCTGCCCATTCCGACCACCAGTCACCACCACGCCCCACTCCTCCTCACCTTATCTCCCATCTTTCTCCCACCATTTTTGTATACAAGGGGCCATTATAAAAATTACAATTTGCAGATATACAAGGCCACTAACACTAATTGATGCAATATTAATGGTGTTTACCTCGTGGTACTAGCAAAGGAGGACATTAATTATCCCTTGCATGCATGCGGGAGTTTGTAAAAAAATGCATCTTGATGTTCCTTGCAATGCACGGACATCTTGCTAGTCCATGAAAACAACACATGGGAAAATTCCATGGCGAACGAGGGATTTGAATCTGTTGGGAGGGGTTGTTTGGATCTTGCCGGGGTAGCCAAAATATTGGCGACCCTTTTGTCCACAGTGCCTTTGCCACCGATGAGCGAGAATGGCTCGGTGCTCATCTGTCATGGATCCTCCAGTAGCATACGTTGGAGCGAGCTCGCCGCGAGCTGTGTTTTTGTCCCTAGCGCCGCCCGAGCGCCCGAAGACCGACCGGCAACCCGCAAATTCGCCATCCAACCGTAGCGCACACATTATGACAACAAATCAATCAGCGGACGAAATTCACGCAAACACATAGACAAACTGATATTTCATATAAACAACGGCGGAAATCATATAAAATACGGATTTTCATACAAACATGGCGGATTTCATTACATTCAAATGAACTCAGCGGTGCTAGTTACGGAAACACAGGTATATAATACCTAGCCTAAATGGTAGCCCTTGATCGATTTGTGTTCCTCATGTGCAGCAGCCGCAGTCACCGGAGTGCGAGAACCCCGGTATATGCTTGGCACAAAGGGCAGTTCGCTTCCCCTCTGCCTAGAGGTCTCACGACGAATACCCACGACCACTAATTTATTACCATTTCTGTCCTTCATGCTCTGTGCAGTGTGGTAGGGCCTATGGTAATGTCTTGCTGCTGAATGTGGACCGTTTGGTGGTCGATTGATCGTGTTATCAACAAATTACGGAGCTGTATGGTGAGCGGTGACCGTATGATCACCCTAAAATGTACTCCTATTTTATTAACCTTTATGCAGACTCAAACTACCATTTCTTTCTTTCATATCACGGGCTGACAAGTGGGCCCCCACGTTCTGGCGCCCGATGGTGCAACACTAGTTGCGCTGCGTGGAAACGTTTGACTGGTCGATTGATTGTGTCATCAACAAAATACGGAGTTATGCGGGTGAGCGGTGGCCGTATAATCATGACATGTATTTGTTTAACACAGTGCAGGCGCAAGGGCTCATATATCTGCGCAAGCACTCACGCTATAAGCGCACACGCGAACCCTACCCTATGAGCACCTTGAGAGAGTGGGCCAGCATATATGATCTTGAGATTTCTGAAGTCACTATAGGTGCCTCGTGAGTCGGTGGGCGTCTCCTCCCCTTGAGCGATACATCGCGAAAAATACTGAAATTAACACAAGATAAATCACGAGCTTTGGGACTTTAACCTTGGTGGGCTCGAGAAACCACTGTCCTCTAACCATCCAACCACATGTTGGTTATGCGGCAAAATGTATGTGGTGACCGTGATGAGCTTATTCGAAGTCCGGTGACCATATCGTGCTTTCGCTTCAAATACAATGACCGTAAGTGTCGTCAACAAAATCTGAACACGCATCAAATGCAAAAGTCATCGGTGTCATCAACAAAATATGGACCGTATCGTGAGCTAGATACCATTGTACTATTGTATATGCTTATTTTCTTAGTGGCGATTGCGTGTGTGGTGTGGTGGGCACATCATTTCTAGTTGTGGTGGGTCAACATGAAGACTCATGGGTCGGTTCCATCCTGCGCCACATATCGAAGACCCATGTGGAGGACTCGAGACATGTTATCACGAAGACCCATCTGGAGGACTCGGCGTACAACACGAAGCTACAGTCGCGGAGGACTCTATCCCCTGGTGATAAGCCGACTATATATGATTTGTAACCCTAGGCCCTTAGTATGCTATACAAGCTTGGGGGCTAGTTAAATCGATAATATACACACGCACTATGCACGGTATTCACGTGTACTTTGTACACACCTATCACTAATATCTGATACCAGGAGTAGGCTCTTTCTTCAAGCTGCAAGGGTCGATCCGAACTAGGGTAAAACTTTTCCTCGTATTACCATCCAGCCTAACAACCAGGGATATCCTACGAATGATATGATGAAATCATATCGCCAACTACTAAGAGAGGTGTGTGGGAGGCAATGTATGCGAGAGAGGACTAAAAGATAATGTGCGTGCGGGAGACACGTAGGCACATATATGTGCGTATAGAGGGCTAGTAGAGACCGTGCATGTGTATATATGCATGTGAGAGAAATAGTGCCAAGCTGAGATTAGTGAAAAGAGTGGTACATAGTAGTCGAGGAAGAGAGAGAGAAAGCAGAGAGAGCATGTGCATGAGACACCCGACACCACAGAGAGATTGTGAGCATGTGTGAAAGAGAAATGCGATGCATATAAAGTGTGTGCACTTATCGTTAGATAGAGATATATAGCAGCGTTTGCGAGCAGGCGAGGCATAGTGCATCTACGTGTAAAAAGCGGTTCTCGCATCAAATTAAAATATAAATGGCATTATTATTTTTGGATGAGATCATGAATTTTGCAAGTTGCGTATGGGCGAAAATCGGTCTATCAGACACCCATACTCTATTGAATTCTAGCATGTGCATGTGTTTATTTCATATTATCGATCCATAGAGTGAGGCGGTTTGAAATACAGGCAATGGATGCTTTTGCAATTCATATATAAACATTAATTAGTGCACTCCATGTTGTTAGTGTGAAGCACTTTATACATTTGTCACTTGCATGGATACATTCCAAATTGCTAGCTACAAAATAGAATACATGTTGAATTCAACATAAAGGGGGTTTCGAAGATTCGAATTCATAGGAAGTGTATTCATCTATTTGAACCGAGATAATGGCATTTGCAAATCAGATGTAAAGGGGCATCAATCTTTGTTGTGAGTTTGAACATGCTATATATATTCATATGCATATCTAACTTTTTTTGCAACCAAGGAGATTATATACGGAACCATGCATGAACTGAGGTAAGTTGCATATTTTTAATATATACTCGTGTACAATGTATATTCAAATGTACCCTCTCCATTCCAAAATAATCGTAGCTTTAGGATTTTCAAGAGTAAAGATTTGTGAAGTTTGACAAATCCGAAAGTTCAATTCAAGAGAAGAAAAGCGTTAATGCTACGCTCCCAAATATTGAGCAAGCGCCAAATAGGCCTCTGGTCACCCGAAACCCTTGAGACTAATGTTTTGGTGGTAGGAAATTACTGTCTGACTCGGCCGTGTAGCCTATCGGCCCGATGTCCAAAGGTCTAAATCGGGGTAGGTTTGTAACTTCACCAAGGCGCTTGATCTCAACCGCCGCCGAGAAGCATTCATACGCTGTGGGAACCTAAACACCCATGCGCTCGGCGAAATCTATCCATACATTTGGGACACACAGCATGTTGTCCTACCCCCAACCCATAATATGTCCGAAATTTTAGATGGGGGCAAAGTTTGTAACTTTCCCCAAATTTCAAACAAGCGCGTCTCAAACCAAAACATTGTTCCCCTTAGTTCCCCGCCTCCTCCGTTTCCCCATTCATACTCCGTGGGTGCAGCGCCCTCTCCACGGTCGCAAAACCCAGGCCTCCTCCGTCGGTCCGTCCTCCACCCATAGCGGCCAATCCACGCCGCCCTCCTCCATCACGCGGGCGGTACCCGACATCGTCGTCCAGCATAACCCGCAACATAGCGCCCTCAAGGACTTAGCGGCTGAAGCCAGCGAGCTGCCTCCACGGCGCCGGCGCCCGGCGTGCGCCGTGCAGAACCACTCGACCACGCCGTCCTGCGCCTCACTGCTGCGGCTCCACATGCCATAACCATCCACCTTGCCGGAGCTGTTCCCTTCACCGTCGTTCGCCGCCTCGGATCTGCTTCCCTTGCTTGACAGGCGGCCACCTTTCCACACTCAACAACTTGGCCATGGGTTCGTCCAAGGCTGCACCGTCCTCCACAACTTCTAGTTTCCGGCGAACAACAAGAAGATCGTCGGAAAAAGCAGAAGGAGGACACAGACACTGCCAGCGAGAAAGAGTACTCCTCTTCCCTTGTTCATACAAATCTTGCGTCTCTGCTCACCGTATTCATCCCACGAAAGAAACTAGTTGAGTGCTTCTTCTGCATCTTCTTCGTGATACTAAATGCACAAGGTTCCTCCCTTTTACTATTTCACCTTCGCTAGAGGTGGTAGCCGCTTTGGATTTCAATTGAGGTCGGTCGAACCATAATTAAAAAGCAGCACCGGCTTAGGCGCGAACACCTAGTCCGCTTTGTTCTGGGAATCAGCTAATCGGTGTCTATCATAGGGGTGTGGGGCGGGGCTGCTTGCCCGATCTGGAGGTCGGCGGGGCTTGAATGGATGGTCGGGGGCGGTGCCAAGCAGCAGTGCGGTGAGGTCGAGGAGGGAGCGAGGCGGGGAGAATCTTGGGCGGTGGTATTTGGCGTTCGAGGAAGATCGTCAACTTGGTGGCTCGAGGTAGATGAAGGCAATCTGCCCATTCTTTGTACATCGGATGGTGCAGAAAAATGGACTGACCTATTTGCTTCGGTCATTGTTATTTTCATAGAATCTTGTAGTAATTTAGTGTGCCATGCATGTTGTAGAGCTATCATATGTCTCCGTCATTTATTTCTCAACGACCTGCTATCTGCTACCTTTACCTTTGTACTAATTGTGCACACACTTCACCCATACTCACACTATTGTTTTTTATGCATGGGTATTTCAGACTACGATGCGGTGTTGATGAATGCAGAAAAGAAAAAGCGAAATCGCTCGGTGTAATTGAAGATAAGCACTAAGCGTTTGCGCTCTAATGGAGTGCGATGTCGTGATTGGAGCGATGGCGTAGCTCTGCGATTGATGATCTCAATTGCCACACACAACCATCCAGTGCTTGCTTTAACTTGGCGAGTGATATTGGTTTCATCTTTCATATGGTTTCTAGCTTGCATCGATTCTAACAAGTTCAAGCACCTTGTGCTTAGTTTACACTTTATACATCATACATGTCAATATGTCATGCCATCCTGTTTTTCATACATATTCCATCCTCCTATCATCGGCTGCCTTACATGAAAGTAGTGTTAAATCGGTATCATGCATCAATGAGTTACGAAGAGCAAATTTTATTCCTTTTTCTTGTGGGTTTGACTTGACAAGGCAAAATCAAGAAAGAGGAAGGAAAAAAATGAGGAAAGGCGATGATGGTGGTCTCTACTGACAACGTAAGCAGACACATCATGTCGATTCTCCTTGTCTTGATAGTGCATTACAAGGTCCAAGTCTCCACTCCCTACTCCACCATCAAGGTGCTTGCTCTAACTTGGCGATGTGATATCTGGTAGCATGTTGCATATGGTGTCTAGCTCGTATTGCTACTAATTAGTGTAAACTGCATCTGCTTATCTTACACATGATACATGTGAATATGACACGCTTTCTGTTTTTGGTACATACTATATCATCTATCACACCATGTTCTTACATGAAACTACTCTTCTTGTGTATCCTGCATCGATCGGTTATGATGGGTGTCGGTGTCAAAACCGGCGGATCTCGGGTAGGGATCCGAGCTGTGCGTCTAGGCGGATGGTAACAGGAGACAAGGGACACGATTTTTTACCCAGGTTGGGCCCTCCTTGAATACTTCATAGAAGATTTTGAACACAAGGATAGTGTCCGGCTCTGCAAAACAAGTCCCACATACCGTAAAGAGAATAACCTTTGCACAGATCTGCTTTGGCGTATTCGGCGTGACATCACACTACGGCCGGGCCTTTATAGGAATCGTTTTACTATTCCACCTCGGTAGCGTTTAGCGGCGGTTTCCTTAGCACGCCTTATCGAGCGGAGATCGTGCCCCCTTATTTGGATTCCCATCAATGCAGGCGTGGGTAACCCAACGCGCCATTGATTATGGCGCAGGAGATAGCGAGTTTTACCCGGTGGCGGGGGGCGCATAGCCGTCCGTCCATATAAGGGATAAGGATCCACCTTTTAACCTCGCCTTCTTCCTCCTTTGCTCATCCATTTCCGTGCACTCGAGCTCAGCGCCCAAGTCCGCACATCCCACCCCAACCTTCTCCAACCATGTCGGGAGGCGGGAGGCAAGTGGATGGCCTCCTCCGTCATGGAGGAGCACATCAAAAAAGCTGTGGAAAGCGGATACTTGTCCGGCGACATCGTGTCGGCTCCCCAACAAGGGTAGCTCATCCCCACCCCTAGGCCCCATGAGGTGGTGTTCCTCCCCACTTCCTCCACGAACTAGGGTTTCCACTTCACCCATTCGTCAGGGGCTCATGTTCTACTCGGCCTAGATTTCCACGATCTAGCCCAATTTCATCCTCAACATCTCGGCTTTTATCGTCGTGTGTGAGGCCTTCCTCTACATCCAGCCCACTTGACATGGCTGAAGACCTTCATTATCAAGCGAAGGTAGTGGGCGGCCGCCAAGCAGTCTTGGAGATGCCATGCTAGGCAGGATGGCCAGCGTCCTATGGCTCGAGGGCTCCTTTGTGGAGACCATAAAGGGGTGGCAATCGGGGTGGTTCTACATCACCGAGCAGCGCGACTCTCAATGGCGGCAACCCCAATTCGATCTGGCTTCCCCACGGCTCACATCATGGAAAGAGCGGGCTGGCGTGGGTGATTCGGAAGAGCTGTCCGGACTCAAACCTGCGTCCAAAACAAGTCTGTCGGTGTCATCAACAAAATATGGACACGATCGTGAGCTAGATACCATTGTACTATTGTATATGCTTATTTTCTTAGTGGCCGATTGCGTGTGTGGTGTGGTGGGCACATCATTTCTAGTTGTGGTGGGTCAACATGAAGACTCATGGGTCGGTTCCATCCTGCGCCACATATACGAAGACCCATGTGGAGGACTCGAGACATGTTATACGAAGACCCATCTGGAGGACTCGACGTACAACACGAAGCTACCAGAGTCGCGGAGGACTCTATCCCCACTGGTGATAAGCCGACTATATATGATTTGTAACCCTAGGCCCTTAGTATGCTATACAAGCTTGGGGGCTAGTTAAATCGATAGTATACACACACGCACTATGCACGGTATTCACGTGTACTTTGTACACACCCTATCACTAATATACAAGATGCAGGAGTAGGCTCTTTCTTCAAGCTGCAAGGGTCGATCCGAACTAGGGTAAAACTTTTCCTCGTATTACCATCCAGCCTAACAACCAGGGATATCCTACCGAATGATATGATGAAATCATATCGCCAACTACTAAGAGAGAGGTGTGTCGGGGGCAATGTATGTAGAGAGGACTAAAGATAATGTGCGTAAGGGAGACACGTAGGCACATATATGTGCGTATAGAGGGCTAGTAGAGACCGTGCATGTGTATATATGCATGTGAGAGAAATAGTGCCAACCTGAGATTAGTGAAAAGAGTGGTACATAGTAGTCGAAGAGAGAGAGAGAGAAAGCAGAGAGAGCATGTGCATGAGACACCCGACACCACGAGAGAGATTGTGAGCATGTGTGAAAGAGAAATGCCGATGCATATAAAGTGTGTGCACTTATCGTTAGATAGAGAGATATATAAGCGTTTGCGAGAACAGGCGAGGCATAGTGCATCTACGTGTAAAAAGCGGTTCTCGCATCAAATTAAAATATAAATGGCATTATTATTTTGGATGAGATCATGAATTTTGCAAATTGCGTATGGACGAAAATCGGTCTATCGAGACACCCATACTCTATTGAATTCTAGCATGTGCATGTGTTTATTTCATATTATCGATCCATAGAGTGAGAGCGGTTTGAAATACAGGCAATGGATGCTTTTGCAATTCATATATAAACATTAATTAGTGCACTCCATGTTGTTAGTGTGAAGCACTTTATACATTTGTCACTTGCATGGATACATTCCAAATTGCTAGCTACAAATAGAATACATGTTGAATTCAACATAAAGGGGTTTCAAGATTCAATTCATAGGAAGTGTATTCATCTATTTGAACCCGAGATAATGGCATTTGCAAATCAGATGTAAAAGGGGGCATCAATCTTTGTTGTGAGTTTGAACATGCTATATATATTCATATGCATATCTAACTTTTTTTTGCAACCAAGGAGATTATATCTGGAACCATGCATGAACTGAGGTAAGTTGCATATTTTTTAATATATACTCGTGTACAATGTATATTCAAATGTACCCTCTCCATTCCAAAATAATCGTAGCTTTAGGATTTTCAAGAGTAAAGATTTGTGAAGTTTGACAAATCCTGAAAGTTCAATTCAAGAGAACCGAAAACGTTAATGCTTCTGCTCCCAAATATTGAGCAAGCGCCAAATAGGCCTCTGGTCACCCGAAACCGCCTTGAGACTAATGTTTTGGTGGTAGGAAATTACTGTCTGACTCGCCTGTGTAGCCTATCGGCCCGATGTCCAAAGGTCTAAATCGGGGTAGGTTTGTAACTTCACCAAGACGCCAGTCTCAACCGCCTTCGAGAAGCATTCATACGCTGTGGGAACCTAAACACCCATGCGCTCGGCCGAAATCTATCCCGCCCACATTTGGGACACCTGGCATGACTGTCCTACCCCCAACCCGCAATATGTCCGAAATTTTAGATGGGGGCAAAGTTTGTAACTTTCCCCAAATTTCAAACAAGCGCGTCTCAAACCAAAACATTGTTCCCCCTTAGTTCCCCGCCTCCCTCCGTTTCCCCATTCATACTCCGTGGGTGCGAAAACGCCCTCTCCACCAGTCGCAAAACCCGAGCCTCCTCCGTCGGTCCGTCCTCCACCCCATAGCGGCCAATCCACCGCCGCCCTCCTCCATCACGCCGAGCGGTACCCGACATCGCCGTCCACGCAACCGCAACCATAGCGCCCTCAAGGACTTAGCAAATGAAGCCGAGGCAGAGCTGCCTCCACGACGCCGGCGCCGACGTGCGCCGTGCAGAACCACTCTGACCACGCCGTCCTGCGCCTCACTGCTGCGGCTCCACTGTCGCAACCATCCACCGCACCGGAGCTGTTCCCGCTACACCGTCGTTCGCCGCCTCGGATCTGCTTCCCCGCCGCCGACAGACGGCCACCGCACCACACTCAACAACTTGGCCATGGGTTCGTCCAAGGCTGCACCGTCCTCCACAACTTCTAGTTTCCAGCGAACAACAAGAAGATCGTCGGAAAAACAGAAGGAGGACACAGCACTGCCAGCAGAAAGAGGTACTCCTCTTCCCTTGTTCATGCAAATCTTGCGTCTCTGCTCACACCGTATTCATCCCACGAAAGAAACTAGTTGAGTGCTTCTTACTGCATCTTCTTCGTGATACTAAATGCACAAGGGTTCCTCCCTTTTACTATTTCACCTTCGCTAGAGGTGGTAGCCACTTTGGATTTCAATTGAGGTCGGTCGAACCGCAATTAAAAGAAGCAGCACCCGCTTAGGCACGCGGAGCACCTAGTCCGCCTGTTCTACGGGGAATCAGCTAATCGGTGTCTATCATAGGGGTGTGGGGCGCAGGAGCTGCTTGCGCCCGATCTGGAGGTCGGCGGGGCTTGAATGGATGGTCGGGGACGGTGCCAAGCACGGCAGGCGGTGAGGTCGAGGAGGAGCAGGCAGGGAGGAATCTTGGGCGGTGGTCATTTGGCGTTCGAGGAAGATCGTCAACACTTGGTGGCTCGAGGTAGATGAAGGCAATCTGCCCATTCTTTGTACATCGGATGGTGCAGAAAAATGGACTGACCTATTTGCTTTCAGTCGACTGTTATTTTCATAGAATCTTGTAGTAATTTAGTGTGCCATGCATGTTGTAGAGCTATCATATGTCTCACGTCATTTATTTCTCAACGACCTGCTATCTGCTACCTTTACACTGTACTAATTGTGCACACACTTCACCCATACTCACACTATTGTTTTTTATGCATGGGTATTTCAGACTCGATGCGGTGTTGATGAATGCAGAAAAGAAAAGACAGAAATCGCTCAAATGTAATTGAAGATAAGCACTAAGCGTTTCAGCGCTCTAATGGGTGCGATGTCGTGATTGGAGCGATGAACGTAGCTCTGCAGTTGATGATCTCAATTGCCACACACAACCATCCCAGGTGCTTGCTTTAACTTGGCAGAGTGATATTGGTTTCATCTTTCATATGGTTTCTAGCTTGCATCGATTCTAACAAGTTCAAGCACCTTGTGCTTAGTTTACACTTTATACATCATACATGTCAATATGTCATGCCATCCTGTTTTTCATACATATTCCATCCTCCTATCATGCGGCTGCCTTACATGAAAGTAGTGTTAAATCGGTATCATGCATCAATGAGTTCGAAGAGCAAATTTTATTCCTTTTTCTTGTGGGTTTGACTTGACAAGGCAAAATCAAGAAAGAGGAAGGAAAAAAATAAGGAAGGCGATGATGGTGGTCCTCTCTGACAACGTAAGCAGACATCATGATCGATTCTCCTTGTCTTGATAGTGCATTACAAGGTCCAAGTCTCCACTCCCCTACTCCACCATCCAAGGTGCTTGCTCTAACTTGGCAGTGTGATATCTGGTAGCATGTTGCATATGGTGTCTAGCTCGTATTGCTACTAATTAGTGTAAACTGCATCTGCTTATCTTACACATGATACATGTGAATATGACACGCTTTCCTGTTTTTGGTACATACTATATCTGTCTATCACACCATGTTCTTACATGAAACTACTCTTCTTGTGTATCCTGCATCAGTCAGTTATGATGGGTGTCGGTGTCAAAACCGGCGGATCTCGGGTAGGGGATCCCGAACTGTGCGTCTAGGCGGATGGTAACAGGAGACAAGGGACACGATTTTTTTACCCAGGTTCGGGCCCTCCTTCGAATACTTCATAGAAGATTTTGAACACAAGGATAGTGTCCGGCTCTGCAAAACAAGTCCCACATACCACCGTAAAGAGAATAACCTTTGCACAGATCTGCTGACGTATTCCGCGGCGTGACATCACACCACGGCCAGGCCTTTATAGGAATCGTTTTACTATTCCACCTCAGCGCGTTTAGCGAGGCGGTTTCCTTGGCACGCCTTATCGTATGGAGATCGTGCCCCTTATTTCGGGATTCCCATCAATACGGGCGTGGAATCCAACCGCGCCATTGATTATGGCGCTTGGGAGATAGCGAGTTTTACCGGGTGGCGGGGGCGCATAGCCGTCCGTCCATATAAGGGGATAAGGATCCACCTTTTAACCTACGCCTTCTTCCTCCTTTGCTCATCCATTTCCGTGCACTCGAGCTCCAGCGCCCAAGTCCGCACATCCCACCCCAACCTTCTCCAACCATGTCCGGAGCGGGAGGCAAGTGGATGGCCTCCTCCGTCATGGAGGAGCACATCAAAAAGCTGTGGAAAGCCGGATACTTGTCCGGCGACATCGCGTGTCGGCTCCCCAACAAGGGGTAGCTCATCCCCACCCCTAGGCCCCATGAGGGTGGTGTTCCTCCCCCACTTCCTCCACGAACTAGGGTTTCCACTTCACCCATTCGTCCGGGGGCTCATGTTCTACTACGGCCTAGATTTCCACGATCTAGCCCCGAATTTCATCCTCAACATCTCGGCTTTTATCGTCGTGTGTGAGGCCTTCCTCTACATCCAGCCCCACTTCGGCTTATGGCTGAAGACCTTCATTGTCAAGCCGAAGGTAGTGGGCGGCCGCCAAGCGGAGTGCGGAGATGCCATGCTAGGCAGGATGGCCAACGTCCTATGGCTCGAGGGCTCCTTTGTGGAGACCATAAAGGGGTGGCAATCGGGGTGGTTCTACATCACCGAGCCGCGCGACTCTCAATGGGCGGCAACCCCCGAATTCCGATCTGGCTTCCCCACACGGCTCACATCATGGAAAGAGACGGGCCTGACGTGGGGTGATTCGGAAGAGCTGTCCGGACTCAAACCTGCGTCTCAAACCTGGTGGACAAGAATCTCAAGCTTGTCAACGTAATCCGGTGATGCTCATCCGCCGGATTCTCCCATGCCAGCAACGGGCCTTCAATTTGTGGGAGTTTGATCCGCACAAGCATCGAACCTTGAGCCGGCTCTTGACACTACGCACGAAGATGCCCGGAAGGTGCTGTTCAAAGGCGTCGAAGCTCCGCATCCGCTATCAAGATCGCGGATTCAGCTCGCAGCGTCAAGCCAGCGAGGTAAGTTATTTACCCTTTATGGGACTCTTTTTCATAGTTTGACTCTATGCGGGATCTAAAACTCCCTAACCTTTGACAGATGGCTGAAGGCGTCCGGACAGATTAACTGTCCGGCCCCTTGCCGAAGACCAGCGGACGCCCGATTGTGAGGGCTGCTGGCTCCGGCACCTCACGTGGTGTCGGAGAAGAAACCAAGAAGAAGGCCACGGGAACTCGAAGGAGCTCCGGTGCAGTCTTTGTGGGACTCATCGTCCGAGCGACTGAGGCGGAATCCTCCCCGAGGGCGAGGAGGAGGAAAGAAGCCTCTCCCGCAGCGGGGGGAGAGAAGAAAAGGAAGGCCGCCAGAGGGTCCAAGAAAGGAAGGACCCTTCCTCCTGACTTCTCCACCAACGCCGACAACGAGCGAGGAGGAGGGCCACCAAGGCCAAGCCCTGGCGAGATCGTAAGTGTCAGGCTCCGGAATAGCTCGGGACTTTTATTTGTCGCATAGTGTCTTCTAACACGAATATAACCATGTAGCCCGCCCAGGGCAGGCTCGCCGCTTCGTCGAAGCGGCTCCTCGGATTCGTCGGATGTGAATAGCACTTCACTTCCGACCGCCTCCTCTCCTCGTGACGCAGCGGCACCGCGGTGGAGTCTCAAAGGGCCCCACCAGGAGGAGGTGGTCTGGAGGCGCCAAGAAGGCAACCTCCGGACTCGGCGCAAAGGGGCAAACCCCAAAGGGCTCTAAGTCCGGCCTGTGCGGACTCCGTCGAACCTTCGGTGGTTCCGAAGTCCGCAAGCGGCCCCTTTGTAAGAAGGGCAAGATCGCGACGCCGGTGACCTCCGATCCATCCGGAGGCACCGGATAGCTTCTTGGAGGCGCTTAACGGCCTCCATCGACGAGGAGCACCGCCTTTATTATGAGTGTGGTCATCCAGAAAGTTTAGTCCGCCAAGAGCGGATGACTGAAGCCTGTACCAGCCTTCTAACAGGCTTTGAGGTAAGTTTAGAATATGTAAAAATATTACCGCATAGACAGTAGCCTCGATGCTTAGTTCGTGTTCGGAAAGAAAAACCGGACTGAGGATCTAAAAAGATATACGCAGGAGTCTAACATAAGTATGTCAATATGGGAATTCAGGCTGCGCTGCTGACCTCTGCCGCACTGACTACGGAGGTCAATGCATTGAAGCAGAGCCTCGAGCGGTCCGAGAACGAGCTCGGCCTTGCCAAGAAGCAGCTCAAGGATAAGGAAGGTAAGTAATACCTTCTTAAAGTAATACCTTATAGAAAGGATTTGGTTGCAAATATGACAGGACTAACGTGGGTATTGTAGGGGCCACGAACGAGGTGGCGACCCTGAAGGAAGCGGTGTCCACGGCCGAAAGCAAAGCGGCCGCGGAGCGCACCGAGCGAGAGAAGCAGGAGGCGCGGGTGGCGGAGGTGCAGCAAGAGCTCCAGGCTCTCGTGGACAAACACGAGAGTTTGGAGCGTGACTCGAAGACTCGAGAGTCCGAGCTCGCCTCGGCTCTTGAGAGTGCCAAAGCCGCTAAGGCCGAAGCCCAAAAAGCCCCGAATCCGGAGCTCTCCAGGAGCATTCACAGATCTGCCCCGTAGTGTGTCTGATGCTGCCGCGTTCTACCGCGCCGAGGAGGGGAGCTCGATGGAAAAGGTGTTCGGTCTCAATATCCGAGGCGGACATCCAGTGTTTCTGAGCGACCAGCTGAAGCAGCTGGTCGAGCTCCACAAGGTCGCCGAACAGGCCATGAAGAGCCTCATAATTCGGCTGTGGCCTAAGGAAGCCATGCCTGGGAGCTACTTCGGGCTAGTGCGGCGGCTGGTTAACGCCTGTCCGTGGATTGAAGTCATCAAGCGCTCCGTCTGCATTGAAGGTGCCCATCGGGCCCTTGCCCGTGCTAAAGTGCACTTGGGCAAGATGGATGCTGAGAAGCTTGTGACGGACGGGCCACCGCCGGGCAAGGAGCATCGCAAGCCCGAAATGTACTATAACGGCGTCCTGAAGGGTGCCCGCCTTATAGCGGGATAATGCTCCAAAGATGTAATTTTTGAATAGACTCACATTTGTTATCCTGTACGCTGAAAACTTGTTCATATGTGCTAAGCAACGCTTGTGAATTTAAAATATTACCTTCTGTGCGGCCATTTATCAAATTTGAGAGATGGCAAGTCATTGGCTTCAGCCCCATGCCACAGTCTTTGGGGTGTTCGGGATAAACTTGAGTGCTCTTGTTCCCATTCTTGGGTCCTTCGAGGGAGGCGCTCAAGGCAACGAACAAGGCAACCGGACTATTGTGCTTAAACACTCTCACTTAGCCATAGAATTCTATAATTTTAAATTTCGGTGAAGCCCTAGTATTCGAAGATCGAGTTGAGGCGCTTATCCACGCCTTGGCGGACAATGCCGACTCCTCACTCTAAGCGGCATAAGTCTTTAGGGACCCGAAAAAACCTCTCGAACAGCGACCGGCTCTCGTCCTATCATGACAGTCAGTTTTAGCTTTCTCCACTGAGGTGCTCAACCCAGCTCAACCGGGGCACAATCGCAGTGGTTCTCCCAGTGCTACCTTAGCCGATATAACGGAACGTAAGGTACCAAAACATGGGATCCGGGCAAAGCCAACTATTGACCCAAGACATGATTGAGCCGATGCATATAATGCTATAAGTTCGGGTGCCGACTTGTGAAAGTGTTCGGACTTATCACACCATATCTTTGGGGTACTTAAGCCCCTGGTGTATTGGCCGTACCAAAGTGTATGGGTGCAATGTGTCATGAATGAACATATATATAGATAAAGAAAGGAGTGCAATAATAGGCAAAAGCTATGTATTGTTTATTCAAAAAGGTACTGCAATGAAAGCAGAACGATACAAATAGTGCGATAAGCAAGGGATGGGATTATTTGACATGTCCCCCTCGAGGGTAAGCTGCGGGATGGTATGTAAAACAGGTATAATGCTCGTAGTAGAGACCACTGGACACTTGACGTAACTCCGCTTCCACGGCTGTTGCATCGTGAGTTCGGCAATTCTAGAGCCGGACGGGGCTTTCAAAACGGAGTCCTAAAAGTAAGAGAAAATACGAAAGAAAAAGAATGACACAATCGGGAGCCCCTGGTGCGGTTGAGCCGCATTCTGGGCGTGCCGTGGTCGTGCACCTCCCCTTATGCCCATGGTATCTCCAGAGCGTAGTTATGTACGCGTAGTACTGGCTTCGCAATTTCGCGAGGGCTGGGGTTGGGGCCGGATTGCTACGCGTGCTCGGATCGTGCCAGGTGGTCTTGTTGTAGATTACTCCGGGCGCGCATGACGGTGCCCGGACGTTTAGTAGCCGGACTCGAGAATTGCTGCGAGAGGCTGCTTTGCACCTCCGCCGCGAGGGCCGCCGTATGCTCCTCCGTTCGGAGAGAGCGTTTGGTGTTTCCATTGACCGTGATTACTCCTCGAGGGCCTGGCATCTTGAGCTTGAGGTATGCGTAGTGCGGCACCGCATTGAACTTTGCAAATGCGGTTCGTCCAAGCAGTGTGTGATAGCCATGAACGGGACTATGTCGAAGATTAACTCTTCCTTCGAAGTTATCCGGGATCCAAGACCACTTCGAGTGTGGCGAGCCTGCATAATTGGCCTCTACACCGGTATGACGCCTTTAAAGGTCGTCTTTGTGGGTTTAATCCTTGAGGGTCTATGCCCATTTTGCGCCTTGTATCCCGATAGAGCAGGTTCAGGTTGCTACCGCCGTCCATCGGGACTCTAGTGAGGTGAAATCCGTCGATGATTGGGTCAAGAACCAATGCGGCGAATCCGCCGTGGCGGATGCTACTGGGGTGGTCCGTTCGATCAAAGGGGATCAGGCAGGAGGACCATGGGTTGAACTTCGGGGCGACTAGCTCCATCGCATATACGTCCCTTAGTGCACGCTTCTGCTCCCTTTTGGGTATGTGGGTTGCGTATATCATGTTCACCGTCCGCACTTGTGGGGGAAAGCCCTTTTGTCCTCTATTGTTCGGCGGCCGGGGCTCCTCCTCATCATCGCTATGTAGCCCCTTGTCATTGAGTTCGGCATTTAACTTGCCTGCCCGTTTGAAGACCCAACAATCCCTGTTGGTGTGGTTGGCTGGTTTTCGGGGTGCCATGTATTTGGCACGAGCGATCGAGTATTCGCTCCAGATTGGGACGGCCCCGAGTATTTCTTTTGAACGGCTTTTTCCATCGACCGGGTTTAGAGCCTCTGAATCCGGCATTGATCGTTGTATCTTCACATTATCGCCGTTAACGCGGCGCTTGTGCTTGTTGCGACGCCGACCTGCCATTGCTGTCCTTGGTATCCGAACTACCGGGGTTTTTGGTCAAGTTGTTACTACTGAGCTAGCCAGCTGTCCTCTCCAGCATAAGCGGGTCATGAAGCGTTGTGAGGGCTGCCATGGACTTGGCTTTTCCTGTCCTAGGTGCCGGGCAAGCCACTCGTCGCGGATGTTATGTTTGAAGGCTACAAGGGCCTCTGCATCCGGACAGTCAACGATTTGATTTTTCTTGGTTAGGAACTGTGTCCAAAATTGTCTGGCCGATTCTTCTGGCTGCTGAATTATGTGGCTGAGGTCATCGGGGTCTGGTGGTCACACATATGTGCCCTGGAAGTTATCAAGGAATGTGGCTTCCAGGTCCTCCCAACAACCAATTGATTCTGCTGGCAAGCTGTTAAGCCAATGGCGAGCTAGTCCTTTAAGCTTGAGTGGGAGGTATTTGATGGCGTGTAGATCATCACTGCGGGCCATTTGGATATGGAGGAGGTAGTCCTCGATCCAAACCGCAGGATCTGTTATGCCAACGTATGATTCGATGTTACGGGTTTGAAACCCTCGGGGATTTGATGATCCATCACATCGTCTGTAAAGCAAAGTGGGTGTGCAGCGCCTCTGTATTGAGCTATATCACGACGCGGCTCAAATGAGCTTTGTCTACTGTGTTCAGCCCGGCCGGAATTGTTGTATCCGGCGTGACGGTTATCGTCGCGTGTCGTGGGGCGCCCACGCGATCCGTAGATCGATCTTGTTTGCCTTGCCTTTTCCTCCAATATGTGTCGCAGGTCTGGCGCGTTTCCTCGTGCCTTGGTACTTTTCGAGCGACACCGGGGTGCGGCTTGAATGGAGGGTCTAGAGGCCTCTCTGTCGTGGCCACGGGGTGGCCGGTCGGCCGCATCATGTGCTGGTGATGTAGGTTCGGGTGCTGCTTCCTCTAATTGGGGTAGCAGCCTGCGTTTTGGGTATCTCTTGGAGGGACGTTCGAGATCGTACTCTTCGGCTGCAAGGACTTCAGTCCATCTGTCAGCTAGCAAGTCCTGGTCAGCTCTAAGCTGCTGCTGCTTTTTCTTGAGGCTGCTTGCCGTGGCCATAAGCCTGCGTTTGAAACGCTCCTGTTTGGCGGGATCCTCAGGCACGACAAATTCGTCGTCGTCGAGGCTTGCCTCATCTTCGGAGGGAGGCATACAATTATCGTCCTCCACCTCCCTGTCTGCGGCTCTATCATGAGGGCTGGCTTCTCCCTCCTCCCGTGCTGAATCCTGCTAGAGGGGTTGTCTTCGCACTATCCGGGTGTTATTATCTCCCATGCGGAATCACCGCTTTCTTTGTGGCAGGATTTAAGCGGCGCCACGACGCCGGCGCTTGGGCTGTTTCTTGGAGGGTCATCCTCCGCTGTTCGTCGCCATTCCCATCTTTTGGGATGTCCACCATGTATATGTCGATGACAAGGTGGCCTTCGATTGCCCTGTAGGTGCTGGTTCTTGGTTGTCTCCACATAAATCGTCCATACCGCTGATGTCTTGAGTCAAGTCGAGCATGTCGGTTAAATCATCAACAGTGGCTACAAAATGGGTGGTGGGTGGGCGTTGAATTTCTTCGCCGTCCGCATCCCAACCTTCTGGCCGTAGTCCGCCAGGCTCTCGATAAAGAGCAGACTTTAGTGAGTTCAGGATGTCGCCAAAGGGCGAGTCTTTGAAAGATGTCCATGCATGAACTCCATAACCGGCGCCCAATTGGATTCGATTGGGGGCCCGGAGGGTTCGAGTCCGGAGAGGAGTCCGCACCTTGGAGTCACGGTCTTCGAAGGACAGGATGGAGTTCGCTTAATCGCCCGAGAGATCGTAGCCCCGAGGCGGTGTCCACCACTCGCCCTCGATCGCGGAGTCGACTTGAGCTAAGGGTCGGAGCGGACGCTGGTGCGGCCTCGAGGCTTTGCTCGGTGGCAGAACTAGATCGTGCCCATCGAGACAAGGCGGCACGCTTGGTTGTGGCTCGAATCCGTCGAAGATCAAGTCTCCGCGGATGTCGGCCGTAGTTCAAACTCCCAAATCGACTCGATGGCGGGCGTAGCTTCGATCTGCTCCGGATGGCCAAGTGAATTGGCTGCGGTTGCAAAGCCGCCGAATACGAAGATCTGTCCGGGGAGAAAAGTCTCACCCTGGACCGCGTCGTTGTTGATGATCGAAGGAGCCATCGGGCCTAAGGATGACGACACAGAGGAGCTCTCAATGAAAGCGCCAATGTCGGTGTCAAAACCGCGGATCTCGGTAGGGGTCCCAAGCGTGCGTCTAGGCGGATGGTAACAGGAGACAAGGGACACTATCTTTTACCCAGGTTCGGGCCCTCTCGATGGAGGTAAAACCCTACTCTGCTTGATTAATATTGATGATATGGGTAGTACAAGAGTGGATCTACCACGAGATCGAGAGGCTAAACCCTAGAAGCTAGCCTATGGTATGATTGTTGTTCGTCCCCACGGACTAAAACCCTCCGGTTTATATAGACACCAGATAGGGTTAGGGTTACACGTAGTCGGTTACAATGGTAGGAGATCTACATATCTCAGATCGCCAAGCTTGCCTTCCACGCCAAGGAAAGTCCCATCCGGACACGGGACGAAGTCTTCAATCTTGTATCTTCATAGTCCAGGAGTCCGGCCAACGGTGATAGTTGAGCTATTTGGACACCCCCTAATCCAGGACTCCCTCAATGGGACACCTTTAAGTTGACAGTGTGATATTGGTTTGCGTCTTGAATATGATTTCTAGCATGTATTGCTTCTAGTTTGATGAACGCCGCCTATGACGAGACAGTTTTAACTTGGCAGAGTGATATTGATTGCACCTTCCATATGGTGTCTTGTAGTGTTTCTAATTTGTTGAAGTGCCTTCTGCTTAGTTACCACATCATAGGTGTGAATATGTCAAGCCGTCCATTTTTTTCGTACATATTCCATCCTCGTATCATGACTTTGCCTTTCATCAGAGTAGTGTTCACAAGATCATGCATGAATGAGTTCTGAAGAGCGAATGATATTCCTTTTTCTTGTCGGTATGACCTCACAATGCAAAATCAATAAAGCTGAAGGAAATTGGCAAGGCATTGGATGATGGTGGTCCTTCCGAGCAACTGAAACGGAGGTTCTCTATGATTCTACTCCGCCATCCTCCCAACAAGATCCGCAAGACAACGCAAGGCAAGACAGTCAACGAGTTGTGTAGATGATGAGCACATTTCCCTACTCCACCATCACAGTGCTTGCTCTAACTTGGCACTATTATATGTGGTTGCATGTTGCGTATGATGTCTAGCTTGTATTGCTTCTAACTTTGTTGAATTGCATCTGCTTACTTTACACATAATGCCCGTGAATATGACATGTGTTCCTGTTTCTACATCGACTACTATTCTTGCATATCCCAAGGTCAGTCACTTATGATAAGGCACCTTTAAGTCGCCACTTTGTGATATTGGTTGTGTCTTGCATATGATTTCTAGCATGTACTGCTTCTAATTTGTTGAAACGCCATACAGTTTGAACTTGGCAGAGTGATATTAATTGCATCTTTCATATGGTGTCTAGCTTGCAGTGCTTCTAATTTGTTGAAATGCCTTCTGCTTAGTTACCACATCATAGGTGTGAATATGTCACACCATCCTGTTTTTCATACATATTACATCCTCGCATCATGTGTGGTCCTTCGGAGCAACTCAAACAGGGGGTCTCTACAAATTCTACTCCGCCATCCTCCCAACAAGATTCGCAAGACAACACAAGGTTGGACAGTCAACGTAGCTGTGTAGATGATGAGCACATCTCCCCTACTCCACCATCATAGGTGCTTGCTCTAACCTGACATTATTATATGTGGTTGCATGTTGCGTATGATGTCTATCTTGTATTGCTTCTAACTTGAATTGCATCTTCTTACTTTACGAATAATGCCCGTGAATATGACACGTGTTCCTGTTTCTAGAACATACGTGTACATGATGAGCACATCTCCCCTACTCCACCATCACAGGTGCTTGCTCTTACTTGGAACTGTTATACGTGGTTGTGTTTTCCGTATGATGTCTAGTTTGTATTGCTTCTGATTATGTTGAATTGCATCTGCGTAGCTTACAACTTATACCTGCAACGATCACTTACCCATAAGACACATTTAACTTGGGACTGTGATGTAGGTTGCATCTTGCATTGTCTTCTAGCTTGTCTCGCTTCTAATTTCTTGAAATGGCACTTACGACGAGACACTTTTTACCTGAAAGAGTGATATTGGTTGCATGTTCATATGGTGCCTAGCTTTCATTTCTTCTAATTTTGTTGAAATGCCTTCCGCTTACTATTTTTTGATACATATTCCATCCTCCTATCGTACGTGTGAATATGAAACGTTGTCTTTTTTGTATATATTCCATCCTCCTATCCTGCGCTTGCCTTACATCAAAGTAGTGTTCGTCTGTATCATGCATCAACCAGTTATGCAGAGCTAATTTTATTCATCTTCTTGCAGTTTTGACTTCATAAGGCAATATCAGAAAATAGGAAGGAAAAGAGTAAGTTAGGGATGTTGGTGGTCCTCCGCACCGACGCAAACAGAGACTCTCTAGATTTGCCCCTCCTACTGTAATGAAGTTGAAGTCCCAAGTCTACATGATGAGTTCATCTCCCGTACTCCACCATCGCAGGTGCTTGCTCTAAGTTGACAGTGTGATAATTGGTTTCATGTTGCATATGTTGTCTAGCCTGTATTTCTTATATTTTGATTAAATTGCACCTGTTGAGTTTATACGTTATACATGCGCATATGGCATGGCTTTTTGTGTCTAGAATACACTGCATCTATCTATCATACCATGTTCTTACATCAAAGTACTGTTGTTGTGTATCCCGCATCAGTCACTCATGATTGGACGCTTTTAACATGGCAATTTGATAGTGGTTGCATCTTGCATTGATTTCTACGTTGTACTACTTCTAATTTTTTGAATTGCCACTTATGACAAGACACTTTTAACTTGGCAGAGTAATATTGGTTGCATCTTTCATATGGTGTCTAGCTGCATTACTTCTATTTTCTTGAAAATCCTTCTCCTTAGTTTGCACATCGTAGCTGTGAACATGTCATGCCATCCTGTTTTTCTTACATATTCCATCCTCATACGGTTGTCTTACATCAAAGTATTGCTTGTCTGTATCATGCATCAATGAGTTCTGAAGAGTGATTTTATTCTTTTGTGTTGTGGGTACAGCTTGACATGGCAAAGTCAAAAAAGAGCAAGGAAAATAATATAGTAGGGAGTGTTGTTACTCGTCGGGTGAAACGGAAAAGGTTCTGTCATCGAGATTCTGCTGCTACTTATAGTGCGAGAGAAGGTCCAAGTCCACCGCTAAATCTACAAACACAAGATCACCTGCTCCACCAGCTGCACATCCGCTTCAATTGTACCAAGATCTCAACCAGTTACTTGTTCGCTTGCTCGAACCGCCGTTCCCAAGCTGCCTTCACACCTAACACTACTTGAAGCATTGTTGACACAACAGACTTGGAAAGATCAGATGAACCTCATGAGCATCAACACCAAGACGGTACTGATCGAGTCAAGTTGCGCTTGCATGCTCCTTTATATGTACTCTCACAGTTTGATGTACACTAACACTTTCCATATTCGTTGTTGAACTAGCACCACGGCGCAAGCGTAAATGTACATCGGGGATAATGCTTGATGATTAACAAAATCTAAAGGGAATGGAGATCCATTTTGAGGCAGGTTTAAAAGGCCACGTGATGCTACCGAGTCAGCCAAGTTAGTATCGAGGCAGCCGCTGTCGTTAGGTGTCATGCACGTATCCTCCCAACGTGGATCCAAAGACAGAATGAGAAAGACAATACCCAGTTTAACACCTTCCTTGACCATTTATCCGTAAGTAATGTTATTCATCGCAATTAGTAATATTTTCTTGCTCGTCCCATACTTTCTAGCTTCCTCCTAATAAGACTCACATTCTTTTTCAACAGATGAGGTTCAAGTTGATCCAAAGATGATGCAACTAAACAAGCATGCACTCATGTTTTTCACTCGCGCTCTGTGTGATGATCGGTACCACCTTAGAAAATCTCACTTTGAAGGCAAGGCTAACAATGAAATCGCCCAAACATCTCCAAATGGAATATATTATAGATGAAGACTGGACAGCCCTTGTTAAACACCGGTCCGATCCAAAGTATCGTAGGCTATATGTATTTGATCGACCACATATTGAACTTGTATTTATGTATGTGCCTTACAAGTGTATCTTCTTCTAGGCTAACTATTTGAAGAACAAAACCAACCGCTCTAAAGTGAAATTCCAATGCATAACCGGATCTCGTAGCTATATTGCACAATCGCAAGGCTCTTGTAAATAGCTGCTACTTCCTTCTTTTTTGGTGCCATATTATCGTATCTATATTGACTTGTTCCAAATACGAGGAAAGCCCGTGCGGACCAAAAGAACTCTGAACCAATGCAGGTAAATCTTCAAGGATTGCCACACCAAAGAAGATGAAGGGCATGAGCACACCAGTTCAAGCCATTGTTGCAAGTCCTTACTCCTCCTGCCTTGAACTGAATGGTACTGTGATGTATTCATTTAACTACTTGGTTTGCAGCCAATGTCAGTTACTCTGTTCACTTTTATACACAGTTGTCTTAACGTATCATTTCACCTTACATGGTTAAAAGAGATGAAGGATATTCTTTTGGTCTTGATCTGTAATCTAGTTGTTAGGTTCACGTGTGCACACAATGATAAAATAGGTTGTTTGTTTTATATCTGTTTGCCCATGATATGAATGATGTCATACTATGTTCATCCTACTTTAAACCATATCTCTTTATCCTTAGATGTCAACGAATGTGAGGAAATAGATAATATAGTAGGCATGCTACATGGACATATGTTCCAAAAGTGATTTTATTATGTAGTTGGCACTACAGTACATGCTAATGTATTACAGTAGTTCACCAAAATAAGTTATGTATAAACGTTTAACCTACTTTGTTTGTTTTTGTCTTATTAGTAACTTGTCTGGTACACTAATCTACAAGTTCAAACTTTCAGGAAGCTATGGAACAAAGGATTGAACAGCCACAACCACCGAAGGTGACGAGGCTACTACAGGCACAATGTCACCTCTTGCTGCGAAGCGTCAAGATCTCTCCACTAACAAGGCAAAAAGCACCTTCTGCGTAATTCGGGTTGGTTGTCAAGGTAACCTCATCCAAATCGCCTCTTGAACAAAATCTTCCTGCTAGATGCAGTGATATATCTGTGTCTCGGACACAAGTCCAATCCCTAATGGACGTTGTTTGGAAACAAGAATAGTGGTTGAGAAATGTCGTCAAGATATGAATGGTTTTGAAACCGGACTATCGACATTCGCCCGTTGTTCAAGAGCAATGGCGGAAAAAAGGTGGAGATCATGCTGCTCCATCAGATTCTACAGCCTCAAACATTTGCACTCAGGTCAAATGATCTGTGCTTCTATACATCCGATGGTGCTTTTATCTGGAAGGACTATAAACTTTATGCCAACATGCCTATTGTTGTATGGTTGGAATTTATTTTGTTGTGATACAACATTTATGATGCTGCCCCAGGCTGCAGTAATTATGACACTATTTTTGTATAGTGTAGGTTTATCTTAGTAATGTATTCGGCCGAAAGCTTTGTAGGAGCCCAACATGCCAACATTCGTCGGGCCCATTCCAATTGGGCTAAAAATGATTACGGGCCGAAATTGGCATGTAGCCCACTAAAAATATCTGGGCCTAAATCAGCATAAGCTTTCATATTTTTCTGGTAGGCATGTGCCCATAGTGGGCCTTTAACAGGCCTAAACATAATTTAGGCCCTCAGTAAAAATAGGCCGTTTACAGGTGTAAATATCTCGAGCCCATAAAAAACATGGGCCTTTAAGAGACCGAATGTGAGATTGGGCCCTGATTGTGCCAAATAACCCACTGGACTTAGCAGGCCGAAATGGTGGCCCATTTACGACGCGGATCTTTGACAGGCCAAAATTCGGACGGGCCGTAAATGCGCCGACCTAATACACGGGCCTTTAACAGGTCAGAACTTCAGTCGGGCTAGATTATCGTCATTTTTATATAGGCCGTTAACGGGCCCGATATGACGTTGGGCCACATATGGCCCATGGTTTACGTCCGGCGTTAACAGGCCGAAATGACAACAGGCCGAAAGTGGCCCAAATCTATAGTGGGCCTTTAACAGGCCGAATGTCAGACATGGCCGAATATGACCCAAATCCTTCACGGTCGTTTATGGGCCGAAAGTTTTGATGGCCTGTAAATGGGCCCAAATGAAGTCGGACCTTTAACAGGCCGGAAATACACCGGGCCGTGATTCGTCCCAATTACTTAGTGGACTGTTAACGGGCCAGAAGTGACCATGGGCCGCGTTGATGACAAGTTTAGAACAGGCCGTTGACGGGCTGATTTGACAAAGAATGTTGGGCCTTTAGCTGGGCCGGCCCATTATGGTCTGCAGAATCTTGTGGGCCTTTAGCTGGGCCGGCCCATTGTGGTCCGCAAAATCTTGTGGGCCTTTAGTCGGGCCGCCCATTATGGTCTACAAAATCTTGTGGGTTTTAGTCGGGCCGCCCATTGTGGTCTGCTAAATTTTGTGGGTTTTAGCTGGGTCGGCCCATTATGGTCCGCTAAATCTTATGGGCCTTGGTTGGGCCGCCCATTTAAACTTTGTGGGCCCTTTGTTGGGCGGTCCACGTGTCAACATATCATAGGCCCATCTCGACTGCTGGATGAGTGACACTGTGTTAACGCGAGTCGACGCGTGGATCCGCGACCAATGAGAATTTTACACGTGGAAAATCGGCATTGGTCGTGGCTGTTAACGGGTTATCGGATCCAAAATCCGACCCGATAGCTTAAGGGCGTTCCGTTACGGTGGATGCCACATGTCGGTCACCCTTGACGAAAGCACTTCTGTGACGCGCGATTTATCGTCATGGAAGTGGACACTTCCATGATGATAATTTGGTAATGTCATGGAACACTTCTACGACAGCACAGGTATGACTATCTTGATTCTGTCACAAATTTGTCATGGATGTACATGCATGACAAAAAATGCGACCTACTGTGACAAACACGTATCATCACGAAAGTGTATTTTTTTGTAGTGGTAGCATTGTCCCCCTTCTGTTTTTTTTGGGCCTTCTTTTTTTGTCCTTTCTCTTTTTTTTTATTAGGACAATGCTCTATGAATGATGATCATCACACTTCTTTTTATTTACAACTCAATGATTACAACTCGATACTAGAACAAAGTATGACTCTATATGAATGCCTCCGGCGATATACCGGGATAGCAATGAATCAAGAGTGACATGTATGAAATTAATGAACGGTGGCTTTGCCACAAATACGATGTCAACTACATGATCATGCAAAGCAATATGACAATGATGAACGTGTCATGATAAACAGAACGGTGGAAAGTTGCATGGCAATATATCTTGGAATGGTTATGGAAATGCCATAATAGGTAGGTATGGTGGCTGTTTTGAGGAGGATATAAGGAGGTTTATGTGTGAAAGAGTGTATCATATCACGGGTTTGATGCACCGCTAAGTTTGCACCAACTCTCAATGTGAGAAAGGGCAATGCATGGTATCAAGAGGCTAGCAATGATGGAAGGGTAAGAGTGCGTATAATCCATGGACTCAACATTAGTCATGAAAAACTCACATACTTATTGCAAAAATCTACAAGTCATCAAAAACCAAGCACTACGCGCATGCTCCTAGGGGGGGGGGTATATTGGTAGGAAAAGACCATAGCTCGTCCCCAACCGCCACTCATAAGGAGGACAATCAAAGAACACCTCATGTTTCAAATTTGTTACATAACGTTTACCATACGTGCATGCTACGGGACTTGCAAACTTCAACACAAGTATTTCTCAAATTCATAACTACTCAACTAGCACAACTTTAATACCACTACCTCCAAATCTCAAAACAATCATCAAGCATCAAACTTCTCTTAGCATTCAGCACACTCATAAGAAAGTTTTTTACTAGTCTTGAATACCTAACATATTAGGATTAATTTCCCAATTTAAGCAAATTACCATGCTATTTAAGACTCTCAAAATAATATAAGTGAAGCATGAGAGAATAATAGTTTCTATAAAACAAAACCACCGTCATGCTCTAAAATATATAAGTGAAGCACTAGAGCAAAAACTATATAGCTCAAAAGATATAAGTGAAGCGCATAGAGTATTCTAATAAATTCCGAATCATGTGTGTGATACGTCTCCAACGTATCTATAATTTTTTATTGTTCCATGCTATTATATTATCTATTTTGGATGTTTATGGTCTTTATTATTCACTTTTATATTATTTTTGGGACTAACCTATTGACCCAGAGCCCAGTGCCAGTTCCTGTTTTTTCCCTTGTTTCAGTGTTTCGAAGAAAAGGAATATCAAACGGGGTCAAAACGGAATGAAACCTTCTGGAGAAGTTATTTTTGGAAGGAAAGCTACCAAATAAATTCTTTAACACTAGTCTCAAATTCAGAAGGCATCTTATTAAAATTTTCATAATAATTGTTGTAGGAATTACCATAATTATTAGAGGAAATACTAGGGTACGGCCTAGGATTAAAGTTTCCTCTATACGCGTTGTTACCAAAATTATTCCTACTAACAAAATTCACATACATAGATTCATTATTATTCTCAATCAAAGTAGACAAAGGCATATCATTAGGATGAGAAGAAACACTTTTAGTAGCAAATAATTTCATAAGTTCATCCATCTTTCCATTCAAAACATTAATTTCTTCTATCGCATGCACCTTTTTATTAGTAGATCTTTCGGTGTGCCATTAAGAATAATTAACCATAATATTATCTAGGAGTTTAGTAGCTTCTCCTAAAGTGATTTCCATAAAAGTGCCTCCCGCGGCCGAACCTAAAATATTTCTAGAAGCAAAATTCAATCCGGCATAAATTTTTTGTATAATCATCCACAACTTCAAACCATGTGTAGGGCAATTACGTATCATTAATTTCATCCTCTCCCAAGCTTGTGCAACATGTTCATGATCAAGTTGCTTAAAATTCATAATATCGTTTCTAAGAGAGATGATCTTAGCGGGAGGAAAATACTTAGAGATAAAAGCATCTTTGCACTTATTCCAAGAATCAATACTATTTTTAGGCAAAGACGAAAACCAAGCTTTAGCACGATCTCTAAGCGAAAAAGGAAATAGCTTCAATTGAACAATATTATTATCCACATCTTTCTTATTTTGCATATCACACAAATCAATGAACCTATTTAGATGGGTAGCGGCATCTTCACTAGGAAGGCCGGCGAATTGATCTTTCATGA
Source organism: Aegilops longissima (assembly GCA_021605205.1). Taxonomy (NCBI): domain Eukaryota; kingdom Viridiplantae; phylum Streptophyta; class Magnoliopsida; order Poales; family Poaceae; genus Aegilops; species Aegilops longissima. The sequence goes on from JAHIAM010007203.1 coordinate 63,542, forward strand.
CAACATTCAGTAAAGCAGTATTGATTTCACAAGATTCAGTATCGGTAAGAGGAGCAATCGGAGTGCTAAGAAAATCATTGTTTTTGGTATTGGTAAAGTCACACAATTTAGTATTATCTTGAGCCATCGTGACAAACAAGAAATCCAACACACGAGCAAACAAGAAGCAGGAGAAAAAGAGGCGAACGGAAAAGAGAGGGCGAATAAAACGGCAAGGGTGAAGTGGGGGAGAGGAAAACGAGAGGCAAATGGCAAATAATGTAATGCGGGAGATAAGGGTTTGTGATGGGTACTTGGTATGTTGACTTTATGTAGACTCCCGACAACGGCGCCAGTAAATCCTTCTTGCTACCTCTTGAGCACTCGTTGGTTTTCCCTTGAAGAGGAAAGGGTGATGCAGTAAAGCAGTGTAAGTATTTCCCTCAGTTTTTGAGAACCAAGGTATCAATCCAGTAGGAGGCCATGCCCGAGTCCCTCGCACCTACACAAAAAAATAAATCCTCGCAACCAAGGCAATAAAGGGGTTGTCAATCCCTTCATGGTCACTTACGAGAGTGCGGCTGATAGATATGATAAGATAATATTTTTGGTATTTTTATGATAAAGATGCAAAGTAAAATAAAAGGCAATAAAAATAGCTAAGTGTTGGAAGATTAATATGATGGAAGATAGACCCGGGGGCCATAGGTTTCACTAGTGCCTTCTCTCGAGAGCATAAGTATTATGGTGGGTGAACAAATTACTGTTGGCAATTGACAGAATTGAGCATAGTTATGAGAATATCTAGGTATGATCATGTATATAGGCATCACGTCCGCGACAAGTAGACCGACTCCTGCCTGCATCTACTACTATTACTCCACACATCGACCGCTATCCAGCATGCATCTAGAGTATTAAGTTCATAAGAACAGAGTAACGCTTTAAGTAAGATGACATGATGTAGAGGGATAAACTCATGCAATATGGTATAAACCCCATCTTGTTATCCTCGATGGCAACAATACAATACGTGCCTTGCTGCCCCTACAGTCACTGGGAAAGGACACCGCAAGATTGAACCCAAAGCTAAGCACTTCTCCTATTGCAAGAAAGATCAATCTAGTAGGCCAAACCAAACTGATAATTCGAAGAGACTTGCAAAGATAACCAATCATACATAAAAGAATTCAGAGAAGATTCAAATGTTGTTCATAGATAAACTTGATCATAAACCCACAATTCATCGATCTCAATAAACACACCGCAAAATAAGATTACATCGAATAGATCTCCACGAGAATCATGGAGAACTTTGTATTGAGATCCAAAGAGAGAGAATAAGCCATCTAGCTAATAACTATGGACCCGAAGGTCTGAGGTAAACTACTCACACATCATCGGAGAGGCTATGGTGTTGATGTAGAAGCCCTCCATGATCGATGCCCTCCGGTGGAGCTCCTAAACAGCCCCAAGATGGGATCTCACGGCATGAAGGTTGCGGCGGTGGAATTAGGTTTTGTCTCCGTGATTCGTAGTTTGGGGTACATAGGTATATATAGGAGGAAGAAGTACGTCGGTGGAGCAATGGGGCCCACGAGGTGGAGGGCGCGCTGGAGGGAGGCGGCCTCCCCTCGTGCCTTCCTGGTTGATGTCTTGATGTAGGGTCCAAGTCCTCTGGATCATGTTCGTTCAAAATCACGTTCTCAAGATTTCATTCCGTTTTGACTCCGTTTGATATTCTTTTTTCGCTAAACTCAAATAGGCAAAAAAAACAGCAAATCTGGGCTGGGCCTTCGGTTAATAGGTTAGTCCCAAAAATAATATAAAAGTGTATAATAAAGCCCATTAATGTCCAAAACAGAATATAATATAGCATGGAACAATAGAAAATTATAGATACGTTGGAGACGTATGACTACCGACGCAGGGCTTCGCCTAAGCACCACTACGATATGAATGAAGTGGAATATGGTGGAGGGGGGCACCGCACACGGCTGGGAGAGATCAACAGATCAACTTATGTGTATGGAGGTGCCCCGTGCCCCGGTATATAAAGGAGCAAGGGGGGAGGCGGCCGGCCAGGAGGAAGGCGCGCCAAGGGGCGGGAGTAGGACTCCTTTTCCTTGTTGGAGTAGGAGAGGGAAGGAAGGGAGAGAGGAGGAGAAGGAAAAAGGGAGGTGCCGCCCCCCTCCTTGTCCAATTAGGACTAGAGGGGGAGGGGGGGCGCAGTTGCTCTGGCCGCCCCTCCTCTTCTCCCACTAAGGCCCATGAGGCCCAATTAACTCTCCGGGGGGTTCCGGTAACCCCCCTGTACTCCGGTTTTCTCCGAAACCACTCGGAACACTTCCGGTGTCTGAATATAGTCATCCAATATATCGATCTTTATGTCTCGACCATTTTGAGACTCCTCATCATGTCTGTGATCATATCGAGGACTCCGAACTACCTTCGGTACATCAAAACACAAAAACTCATAATACCAATCGTCGCCAAACTTTAAGCGTGCGGACCCTATGGGTTCGAGAACTATGTAGACATGACCGAGACACGTCTCCGATCAATAACCAATAGCGGAACATGGATTCTCATACTGGCTCCTACATATTCTACGAAGATATTTATCGGTCAAACCGCATACCAACATATGTTGTTCCCTTTGTCATCGGTATGTTACTTGCCCGAGATTCGATCGTCGGTATCTCAATACCTAGTTCAATC